>JASDQU010106263.1:2676-13283 GCA_032191745.1 Picea mariana
TATTTACTTTTCAGAATAAATTGCAATGGTATACTGTTGAGATGTGTCGATGAGAGTCAAGCTCCAACAGTAATGAATATGCATTGGACACTTTGCATCCACTGCAACTGCTCACAAAATAATAAGAGATGGATTATATTGGCCATCAATATTTAAGGACTGATACGCCGCAATAAGGATATGTTTATCACGCCAACAATTCTCAGGAAAAATGAAGAAAGTTGTGATGCCTCTGCAGTCGATTATTGTGGAACAACCATTTCCCCAATGGGGACTTGATGTCATTAGGTTGATTAATCTAAAATCTAGCAAAGAGAACATGTACATTGTAACAACTATCGATTATTTCACAAAATGGCTAGAAGCAGTGGCGATGAAGAAGTTTGACACTAAAGAATTGATTGGATTCCTCAAAGACAACATTATGTCAAGGTTTGGTGTTCCTGATAAATTTATCACAGATAATGCTTCAATCTTCATTGGGTCAAAATTCACAGAATTTTGCGGACAATATGGGAATATTATGGGTCAGTCTTTGAATTCTTATCAACAAGGAAATTGCCTTGCTGAATCCATGAACAAAAAACTTGTGCAAATATTGAAGAAAAATGTTGATGGAAAGCAAAGAAATTGGCACTTGAAGCTGACAAAATCATTATGGGAAAGTAGGACAACCCCAAAAGATAGTACCGGGATGACTCTGTATCTATTAGTCTATAGGAAAGAGGCAAAAATTCCAATTAAACTCGAGATTAACGCATTGATATCCATGGTTAATACTGAAGATATGGAAGACACTTCTCCTACTCAGAAAAGGATGAATCAATTTCTAAAGCTAGAGGAGGAAGGAAGAAAATCCCTAAACCGAACTTCTTAGAGGCAGCAGTCGTCAAAAAATATTTTGATCAAAGAAAAACAATGAAGAACTTTCAGAAGGGAGAACTGGTACTACTTTGGAACAAATCCAAGGAAAATCCATCCATGCACACAAAGTTCGAAGAACTTTGGTTCGGACCCTATGTCATTGAAATTATATTGGGCTTCAAAAAAGGTTAATGATGCTTGTCAACGAAAAACATCTGAAAGGTTTCTTCTCCTAGCACTTTTCATTCTCATTCTACATAATTTTATTTCAAGTTTGTATATTCTTAATCTAACTCCATAACTCGATGGACGTAAGCACCTAATCAAGAGAGATTTTGTATTCTTCACAACCCACAGGGGGTCATCATCCCACAGTTGGATCCTATTGTTGAGGTCATTTCTTGCTTCCAAAAAATTCCCTCCCCTTTTCTATTTTCCTGAATTCATTTCTCCATTTCTTTTCCCCCTTCTACACTTACCTATTTTTTCCCTTTTATTTTTTTTCCCTCTTACTATCTCTTACTATTTCTAACGCTTAGTCACATTTTAGACAGTGAGTTCTTGGGTTGGAAGATTTACAATTTCTCACATCCAACTACAACTTCACATCATGAGTCTGACTGACCACTGTTTTGTTCCATACTTAGTTGGTTATACGATCGCGGTTTACCAGGTTGACGGGATCGAGCTTTCATGTTCCCTTGTTCTGTGATTAAAATATTGCACCAAAGATTTTTGTGATGTACATTTCAACCCCCCGACTCCCCGAACTACTTAAGTATCATTCCGCCTACATGACTCCATCTGAACGTTGTGTCATCCCAAACTTAGCCAATTTCATGCCTCATACCATCGCAAGCTCTCGAGTTTGTGGGTTCTCAGGTTCACAAAAACCTCAAGTCACATATTTCCCATGTTCGTCCCTGCCACCCTCGAGCCTTTCCCAATGCACATTTACTATGATTTTAATGATAATAACTTACCATGCAGGTTCGAAGGGATGGTCATTAATAAGAGAGAGGATCAAGGAGACCTCCTATTAAAGAACATTAAAATTTTTTTTATGGAGGATTGTATTATCTCCCTCCAACGTTCATTCCTAACATAATTTGGAGCAAGGGAACGTTCTCTTCGACTTATGGAAGAAAATCGACAAAATTTTTGTGGTGATACACTGAATATTTTCGGCCATGAGAATCAGAGTTTTCAGTGGCCCAAGGAACATTTCTATTATTCATCCCCTTTTCCCATAAGGAAATAATTTGGACATTTGGAATTGCGCGCAAAGGGTGTGTCCCAAAAGTTTTTAATTATAAGGAGTTGGTCACCTGGTGCGCTAAGATAAATATTTCAGGCAAGTGGATCATCTAGTTGTGGGACCAGTCCTCTATCTCTCTATCAGCTTAGGTTTTCCATAGGATGTTGAGGCCTCCCGAGCCAATGCTCACCTTCAAAGGTTAATATTGTAGGGAGTTCTTAAAAAACCATGGCAATGGAATCAACCTCTTACCTGAATTCCTAGAGAACCTATTAGCACAGGGGCAGACCCAGGGTTCAACACTTAAAAACGCACCAACAAAACCCTGACTATTGGTTTTGTAGGAAAATTCCCCTGCAGACAGGTGAATTCCCTCTTGGATATTGGACCCCTATGACCAAGACAAAAAAGTGATAACTTTGAACACTGAATTTCCTTTAAACATAGCTAAGCTTGTCAATATATAAGAGGAATAAAGTATGAGTACCTTTTTATGAAGTTTGTCCTCGCTCAGTCCAAGTTGAACTTGATGTCTAAGTCCTTTAACGAGTATTGCAATCCAATAAACAACAGAGACAAATCATACTTCCTATTCTACCATGATTAGTTTAAATATAGATATATCCAAAATACAAGCTCATGCAAATGTACACAATCTTGAAGGAAACAGGCCAAGCACATGTATTAATGAGAACAAAATAAGGTGCTTGGAAAGTGTAGATGTAGATGTAGTAGCCTCACCAAGCTCTCCTTGTCCAACCCCTTGATCGAACGATCCACAATCAAAATGACAATTGTTTTCACTGATTATACTCCTCTTTTCACCATGAGGATGCCTCCTTATATAGGATTTGAGAGGCTTAACCACCTTATATATTTTTGGGATAAGTTGAGGGTATTACTGCATCAGTTGTGGAACTCCCCTTAGATATAGCCTTGGACTTGGATTCGAGCCAAACTGACTCGGATATTTCTCAGTTGTCTTTAGAGATAAGGGGGATTTTTCCCCATGATTTTCTCAACATCTCAACACTCCCTCAAAGTGGGCCACAGAGCGTTGCAACACTCCTTGCTAAGAGGGAAAGGAGTGTTAGCGCTCCTTGCAAGTGGGAAAGGGAGCGCTGATCTCCAAAAACACTTTTATGATGGTAATTTATCAAGGTAAAAGTTTTTACTCTTCTCCAAATGACATATTTCCTTCTTTTAACCAGTCTTATAGAATATCTCAAGTGTTCTTATGATGTCATCCGTGATGCTACACAGGAAAGATGACAGTATAATTTTTGCAACACTTGTGACACTTGTGAAAAAAGTGTGACACTTGTGATAATGACAATGAGACATCATCAAAGTGAGTAACTTTGGTGTGTAACAGATTTCCCCCCAAAGTGTGAGGTTAGAAGATGGAAAATGATGAATGAAGAACTTTGCAGACTTTTTTGAAGAAAGGGTATGGACTCAGAGAACCTGGTAGAAGTTTCACACAACCATCAAACAAATGTTATGACATGTTTCAAACCCAAGGAAGGCATACCTATTCTTGAGTGATAAAGGACTTTCAAGGTATGGCCTCCATAAAATACATTGCGGATCCATAATCATATTGAATGGAAGGTATAGCCACAAAAGATACAACGTGGATCTATACTTCCATGACATGAACTGATAGTAGCCACGAGAATTACACAGTGGATCTACAATATGACAAAACATAGCCATGGACTAATACAAAGTGGATCTATGTGACAATATATATATATATATATATATATATATATATATATATCAATGTACTCGAATGATCTCCTTTCACAGCCTGGGTAAAGTAAATATCATAGTGATCACTCAACCCAAGGTCTTCCTTACCAATCCCGATGTGGCACGAATCTAACCATGTGAATAGATGTTTTGATTTCGAACATGGTAGAAACCACTTGATTACTGGTCAATAAGGTAAAACATTGACAAGTGCGAGGGAAATCACCATTGATGTCAATGACTCCCAAGGTACCCTAGTAAAATCCAGCAAATGTGAATAGATGAGTTGAAGTTGAACATTCGTGAAATCATCCAATCAAAGGTCAATGATGTAAACCCACTGTCGGAAGCGAGGAGGCCTTCAATTGAGGCATGCAGATCCCAAGGTACTAACTAGTTTCTAAGTCTAATTCCTGGATGATCTGTTGAAGTCAATAGGAAAAGAATCGTCGAAGGAGGGCCTTGATGTATCCCCCATCAACGACACGAAGCTAACATAGAGATGTAAGATGGTGAATTAAATGAGTATGGATTGACACGGGTAATGAAACAGGAAATTTGTGATGGTTGACCCTTGAAGCGGATACGCCACTTGAACACTGGGGCATAAATGGAAGAAACATGACATGGACCAAAACATGATGCAGTGGATGTTGTGACTTTCGTCAGGTGACCCAAAGGAGTAAAAAAACAAAGAGGAATGGTTCAGTGGAGCGGTTCAGTGGATTAAAATGTAAAGACAATGTGTCGTGTTCAAGGGCGACTGCAAGAGGGACCTGTGATCTTTTCAAAAACAACTTGGCTTGCTTTTTTCAATTCCCCCCCCCCATCCAAATAGACAAGTACCTCTTTTTATTTTTACAAGCTAGAGGAGGATAACACATGCTTGATATAACTCACCTTCATTAATTTCCTTGTATTTGTTTTTAACGAACCAGAAGAAGTAAGGTTTCGGTCCCATATGGGCCCTTCAATGTGTAATTTTTTTAACGAGTCAAGAGAAGGAAAAATCGGTTGTTTTTCATGTTTAGAGACTATAAAAATAACCTAAAGATGACTCCAGGGTTGTCCTTTTTCGTAATATTAGTCTCCAAAATCCGAAAAAGATATAAACTACCACTTTAGAAGACACCCCTTCAAAACCTTTTTTAAATGAGTGTGAAAAGAAAAAATATCACTCGGCAATATTTTCATGTTTAGAGAGTCTGCAAAGAGCTTAAAGGAGACTCCCAGGGGTTCCTTTTTCATATATCCTTACGAGTCTGAAAAAGAGATAAAAGTTAACTAGGTTACATTCTCATGTTTTTTTGAGCGTGAGAAGGAACTAAAACCATGCTCGTCAGTGTGACAAGGTTAAATGGAGCTATACTGCTTCGAAACTTGCGAGTGATGAAAAATATGCATTCTGAGGTATTAATGACATCTCCAAAATTATTTTGAAACCCAAAATAGAAAATAGGTTAGCAAAAAATGAAGTCTATACCAATGAAATAGGGTTTAAAAAAGTTTTTACCATTTCATTTGTGCCAAAATCTTCTAGCAGTGGTAAATTTGACTTTGGAGAGAAATTTTGAATTTATTGGCGTTGGAGATACGGTCAACCATTTCTACTTCCATCCAGATCAGGTTGGTCTTTAACTCCTTCCAATCATTTTATATGGTTTAAAAATTCATTTTAGGTATTTTTTTGTTTCATTTTTAATGCCCTAGAGAGCCCTAGGCACCGAAATAGATTGGTGCTCCCTCAAAGGGATGAGGGCAGCGCCGACCGTGTTTTCGACACTCTGGTATGAACTCCATGGGAGAAATATCCCTATGTGCATGCATTTAGGAGACCATTGATGCAGAATGAAAAAATGAATTGATTTTTAAGCTAAAATTACCCAAACGATTGTTATAATGAGATGATTAATGGCTCTTAATTGATTGTGCTTGAAGTTTGTATTGATAAAATCCATGATTGTGTGGAAGGAGCGTGAGCACGATCTCGACGACATAGATGCATTACAAAACCCCCAAGCAAGGGCTGCATTGAGGAATTGTGGCCTCCTCAAGTATTTTAAACTGCAGAAGATGAAAAAATAAGTTCTTTTACTTGAGTATATGATTAGATTGTGGAATGACGTCGAACATGCATTTTAGATTGGGCCACAATTGCTCAACATTGAGCTAGAGGACATATATTGTTTTACCATCCCATTGAAGAGAGGGGCCCCTATCATCTTATTCGGACAGTGGGAAATTCCAGTGCATGTCGAGGAGTATGTGGAAATTCATTGTATTCCGGGATTGTGATCGGTTGGAGGCCGAATCGTGATCAAAGAGGTTAGTGATTTGCCTCTTCGATCCATATTGTTTTCCATCACCAATTTGGCAGGTAGCACCAACACACATTTAGCTTCAAGATCTCAAATGTCTTATGATGTACAATACGTGGAGCCAAGGTTGTTTAACTGGAGTGCAAATTTCCTTCCCAATGTGAAGGATCAAATTTCTAGATGCAGGATGTGGAAGCAAAAACAATTTGAGTATGGTTCCTTTTTGGTTTCATTCTTCTAAGAGGGAATTCCACAAATGAAACCACAGATCGCATTGGCAGTATGACCGGTAGGTGAACCACACATGGAGTGTTGGACAAGTTTGTCCCCAAGGTTGGGAACCGACTCAGAATTTAAATTCACATCTGAATTCTTTGCCTGGTTAAGACATCAATTGATTGTCATTGAGGACTTTCCATACGTCGAAGTAGATTTACGGGGTAGCATGGACCTGGTACTTCTAGATGGAATATACTGGGATGCATCAGGTATGAAACCAAAGACCTTGTCAAGTGTTTTTTTATTTTAAAGTTTATACTATTTTTTTGTGTACCTAGAGGAGTTTTTAACAGATGTATCGTTTCACCATGCAGACAAAAGTGCAACACGTCCGACGGAGATGTCGGCACTGGGGAGTTGCGAAGACACACAAATTGTTGTAAAGCATGAGGTAGCAGTGGGGGGTCTCTAGGAGGATGAGAGGAACCTCCATGGTATTACGATGGGTGTCCCTCCTCTTAGGAGGCAAGATGTACCCCTGAATTTACAAAGACATACAGTGGGGGTTCCCAAGAGTCTAAACTACCTGCTTAGACAGGTGGCCCATGCAGTAGTGTGCTACTCAGAGCACAATGTGGTGCATGAGGATTAGGATCCTCCTTATGTTTTGTGTAGTTTATATGATGATGTCATGGGCATGAGAACCCAAATTATGCCCTTCTATGTACATTTTTTGATGTAACCAAACACTTTTCTATCACGTAGTATATATACATATATATCTGAGTTTTGTGGTGCCAATGATGTTTGCAAATATTCTTGTATGATGTGTTTATTTTACATGTGATGTGTTTTATATGGTTAATTTTCTTTATAAAAAATCATCTATGTGCGAGATACCGATCCATCATATAATTTTCTAGCGAATTTGAAGTTGTGTTGAGTCCTCTTTGTATGTGTTTGTATTCTATAAAATTAAGTATTCTTTCAAGAAAACGAACTCATGGGTGGAGAGGCAATAGGATAGGATTGTGAATGGCGTAGACTCTATTAAGTTGGCAGACCACGAGTTGAGAGACTAGGTTAATGATTATGTGAGATATACCTAGGGAGGAGGCCTCGGTTAAAACTCCAATGACAACATGATATTCTGCCATGTTATTGGTTGTCGATCCTAGGAATATGTCTCCTGAACTCACTAAATCATCAAAGTGGTAAATGACCCAAGCTTCAAAATAAATATTCTGGGTGTGTCGACTAGCGCCATCCGCAAACCTGACAAATATAGGAAAGGAAGACATCATCTGCACACACAATCACAAGACAAGGTATAAGCGGCTGAGACAAAACTCGTACATGCAAGAGAAAAATACACACCAAAACTAAAGTACAATAGTGTACAAATCACGCATGCTAGATTTTCTATGCATAGTACTTTTTAAGGTAAATCCCATTTCGGGGTTCACCAAGAGAGATTCCATCCTAGTCAACTAGCTCAAAGGAACTTCTATGTAGTACATGTTTCACAATGTAAGGACCATGCCATGGAGGTTCTAACTTTCCTGTCCCTAACTTATAGTGAGCCTGGTCATAAACAAGGACTAGGTATCCTTTTGCAAAAGTATGAGGGTGGACAGATTTGTCATATTAACTCTTCATTTATTTTTTATACGTCTCATTAACAAGAACAACATCGTGACATGTTTCATCCATCCTAATCATATATAGGAAACTTTCTTCTTCAGTAGAAGTGTGAGGCAGGAATTCTACTTTGAGTTTCAACGAAGGAATTTCACACTCGATTGGTAATATTTCTTCTATGCCATATACTAACTGGAAAGGAGTGAATCTAGTAGTAGTTTTCACTGAGGTGTAGTAAGCCCAACGAGCAAAGAAAAGTTGTAGATGCAAGATGTCTTGTTTTCCCCCACCATGCATTGAATCATTTTTTTAAGGAACTTGTTGATAGCTTCAACTTGTCCATTTTATTTAGGATAGTAAGGGGTTGAGTTCTCATGGAGAAAACCCAACTTGGCATGTAACGCACTCAAAATCTAGTTTTGAAAGTGTGAACTGTGATTAGTGATAATGGCTTGTGGAACACCAAAGCGAGTGATGATGTGGTTGAATATGAAAAGAGTTGTGGTATGAACATTATTCAGAAAAGTAGGCATAACCTCAACCCATTTTGTGAAGTAATCAACAGCAACGATGATATGACCATGACCCCCGACTGAGGTAGGCTTACACTACATAAAATCAATGTCCCATTTTGCAAAGGGGTCAATGGGGACAACAAGATGCAGCGGAGCGGGGTGGGTGCGTGCCTTTTTATGAAAAACTTGGCAGGATGGGAATTTTTTTACAGCCTCAATAGAATCTTTGAAAATAGAGGGCCAAAAGTAACCAGCATGTAAAATTTTCTAAGTTCTAGCCATCCCAGAAAGGTGACTGCCACATGCTCCAAAGTGACAGTCATTAAGGACACGCTCAGTCTCATCATGAGTTAAACAACGTTGTAGGATAATGTCAATACCATGGTGATACAAAGTGTCACTGATGATAAGGTAGTGTTTAGAATGGTGATAAATACAACGACGTTCTTCATGGGAGATATTGGGCTGAAAACATTGGGTTTGAAGATAAAGAAGTATATCTCCATACCAAGGATTGAACATGCTAATGAGGAACAAAGATTCATCAGGGAGAGAATCTCTAGGCTCAGTATCTTCATCAACATGGGGAAGATCACAGATAAGTTTTGCAAACACCAATGATTTTTTTATCTTTGGACCTAGCAAATTTGAGATCAAATTCCTGAAGAATAATGATCCATTTGGAATATTTTCCCCCAAGGAATTGATGTGTCAGAATATGATACACGCGGTTTGAGTCTGTGATGACCGAGGTAGTGCGTAACAAGATGTAATGGAAAAATATCTGGACATCAATGACGGCTGCCAGTGGCAACTTTTCAACATGTGAATATCAAAGCTCGGGACCAGAGAGACACTTGCTTAGATAGTATATCACATGTTCATCATTGTTAGGGTCCTCTTGAACTAACATGATAGCCATAGTGGAAGTAGAGGCTACCAAGTAAAGGATGTAGTCTTGTGAATAATTCATAGGATGAAACAGAGGCGTATTGGTCAATGCATGCTTAAGAGCATCAAAAGATCATTGAGCAGTGCCATCCTAGATGAAAGGAGTGTCTTTCTGCAACAATCACATAAATCCTTGGGTAATCATAGCATAGTTACATATAAAATGGCTCCACACTAATCCCATCTTTGGATACAACAAAACCGAGGAGTCGACCTGATTCGACAACAAAGATGCACTTGTGTGGGTTCAAATGAATACGGTAGAACCGACATCAAAGAAAAATAGCCCGTAGATGACCAGTATGGTCTGATCAATTAGATGAATGGGAAGGTAATCATCGAGGTAAGGTTCTACAATATGTTTGATATTGTGGAAAGCATATGACATGGCCCGCTGGAAGGTGGCACCATCATTTTTTAGACCAAATGGTAGTTTCTGATAGGAAAATGTTCCCCAGGGGTAGATCAAGGCTATATTATGTTGATCAGCAGGTATAATGTCAATTTGGTTGTATCCTGAGAATCCATCCATGAAAGAGAAAATAACGTTGTCAGTGCAATTATCAATGATTTGGTCAATGAAGGGTGTGGGGTAATTGTCTTTTGGAAAAGACTTGTTAAGATCCCTATAATCAACATAGACATGAATGGTCCCTTGTTTCTTAGTGATCGGAACCATGTTAGAAACCTATTCCGTCAAGGGGATAGGATAGATAAATCTAGATTCTAACAGTTTCTCAACTTCTGCCTTTATGGTCATGGTTTTCTTGAGATGAACTGGGCAGAGTTTCTGTCGGACAGGTTTAACGCCTGGGTAAGTTTTTATTTCATGTACAATGATCGAAGGATTGATCCTTGGTATTTCCTCATAGCTCCAAGCGAAGACATCGCGAAATTATTTAAATAAAGTGGTGTAAGAAACCACTTCCTTGAGCAAATAATTAGCACCGAGGTCAATATTTTCCACGATACCTTCCTTGATCGAAATATCAATAACGAACGTAGAAGATATGTTGCCTAAATTACCCTCAAAAATAATATCTTGAGTAAGTATAGGAGATTGTGGAGAATAAACAACATCGG
>JASDQU010106263.1:22085-32552 GCA_032191745.1 Picea mariana
AGGAGGAAGGCACAAAACAGAAAAAGCAAGAACTAAGGGACCTCATAACCAAACAAATAGAGTGACTAATAGAAGAACAAGAGGATAAGTCGAAGAAACAGAGGGCAAGAAAATTAGCTTTCAAATTTGAAAGAACGCAAGAAGGTTTGAAGGACCTATCCATGTAAGAAGAATGTATGGCCACCCAGGACCTAGTAAGCAAAGAAGTATTACCTTTGAACCCTTTGAAATAACATCAGCAGTGCGAAGTCACTATGCTATGAAAAGATAAGAATAAGAATGGAAAGAGGAATCCAGGGACTCATATCACAATAAAGAATGCAAGGAAACTCAATAAGAAGAAAGCCAAGCTAGAAAAACTACAGGAGGCTCCAAAAAAGACTTTGAAGGAGGCATATCTGCAGAAGTTGAGCCTTGTTGGAGTAATAGAACCATGCAAAATGGGACTTCACCATGACAAAGAAATATGATCATTGGAGGTGCCCAGACCGTTAGAATAATGCTCCGGAATGGATAGAAACTCAGTTATTGACGGAAAGACCATCGTTGGACCATTGGGACCACACCATAATGGATTGAATCATATTGATTGAGGCATTGCTACCCATTGGAGGAATCTGTTACCACTTTTTCCCACCTATAATTATCCAAGATAACAGAGAATCGATTTCATATTGCACCGTGATTTATATACCTCGTCATATGTTTGATTACCTCACTTGTCCATTCACCTACTCGATATATTTGATTACAAGCATGAATTTCGGGCAAACACAACACATTAGAGAAGTCTGTGGAGAAGATTCTCATGGATCTCATGGCTAAGAGAGTTATGTCTGTAGGAATACAAGTGTCGTTGACTAGAGGATTACAAGAATCCCCCTCGACTGGACGTTGTTCTAGCTTTACTACTAAGAAGCAAAGAAAGCATCACGATGATCTGGCTAACGCGAAGCAGATCCCATCGGTCTTGCCAGATTATATACCATATTTGGCTGGCGCGGTTAACCACGAAAGTATCCCATGTTAATTTGAATACACATTGATCACTGAGTACATCCCGAAGGGGATACGCATAGTTGGACCCCAGTTAGGACACATCCTAGCTTTGAAGAAAAATGAATTTAACCTCGGAGACAGGAAGAACTATGAGACGCTCGTTCCACATAGGTATTTGATGAAAATGACTAGGAAGAAGTCACGTATAGTATCGCATCCATGGATTAAGGAGCTCACACAATCAACGATATTGAATGTAATGAAGATACCTCACTTTGTCTGACATTAGGAGGTTAATGCCTACGTTAAACTCCTCCCGTCGTGCTATCATGGAGGATATCTATGGCTCGACAGGCATGTCACTGTGGATCCAACATTGATCCAACTCATCATAGGAATAAGCATGTAGGGACCAGACCCTCAATAGTGCTACCCAGGAAAGACTTCAGATCGCTCCGTGGCACATCACATAAAGCAGGATTATGGTGATGTAGAGAAGGGAAATCAAGGCTACAAGGTAGAGTCCATATAGGATGGTGCAGTACGCCTAGCTTGTCATCTTATGGCTAGCAAGCTCATTAGAAAGAACCGTCCCACACAGATCACTGGATTCATAGTAGACCTCGCAGGAAAGTGCATGGAGGGGATGCAAATAAATTGGGCGAGTTACCTCACAAACGAGCTAGAGAAGGACTGTCGTGAAGCGCAGGATCAGGGCTATGAATTCCATTTTAGTTGGTTACTAGTATTGATCACATTTTTCACTTGGAAGATGCCGGAAGGA
Source organism: Picea mariana (assembly GCA_032191745.1). Lineage (NCBI taxonomy): Eukaryota > Viridiplantae > Streptophyta > Pinopsida > Pinales > Pinaceae > Picea > Picea mariana. The sequence continues at coordinate 23,869 of JASDQU010106263.1, forward strand.
GCAACATTTCCAAAATTTGAGCCATCGGAGCCATTGGCCACAAGGTTCTCCACCTTGTGGTATACAAACAATATGTCAAAGCAGTGGCAGTCGAACATTGTATTAGATGCTTAATACCAGCAGTTGAAGGATTCTATTGAAGCATTTCCATGCATGACACCGTATACATTGCACCAGTATAGACCGCTTGGGAAGTTCCGCTCAGATCGAAACTTTATCTACATCAATGCGCGTAGGGATGAGAGTAAGGAGGAATTGCAGTCCTATTATAAGCTCACCAACGAATACATGGAGGATATCACCAAAGAATGGCCAATAGATTTCCTTGTACCAGTGGAAGATGTAGAACTCTCCAACCCTGATATCATCGGACTTCCCTTGGTCTCCCGGGTCGAGCATGTCGAGCATAGTAGCACGAAGAAAAATAAGAAAAATGAGGAAGTGCAAAACATAGAAAATGATGACGAGGACAATGCCTCAGAGGAAAGTAGGCCTGAATCACCCACAAGAGGAGGAGGAGACGAAGTGAACCAAGAAGAAGGAGGGGAAGAAGGAGAAAATCAAGACAAAGGAAAAGTTACACCGCTAAAGGATCCCCCTACTAAGGCCAATACATTGAATAAAAGGAAGGTTTATCCACATAAAACCTCAGCAAGAAATAAGATCCGCGCCAATAAACCGCATTCAAAGAATTTGCTCACAGAGGAAGATTTTGGTCTAATCATCGCAACCATGGAGGATGCTTCATAGGATATCTTGCAGAGACATTGAACGAAGCAGGAAATGTTTTATGAAAGAATAGAGAAGGAGCTAAAGGAGGTATAGCAAGCAATCCATTCAAGTCGCGTAGTACCTACTGCACCTTCTTCATCGGAAATTGCAGAATTGGGGGATGAGCCCACCCAATTACGAATACTAACATATGCAGTAGAGGCTTGACTTTTGCAAGCCCAAGAATAAAAGGAGAAGGATAAAAAATCCTTGAAGCAAGAAAATGAGGAGGTCTTATCGTAACTTGAAGTTGCGTAGAAGGAGAAAGATGAAATTCAGACGATGTTCGAGGAGGACAATGCAAAGGTACAGAAAGAAGAAGACCAACTTCTCACAGAGGATACTGTGATCAAAGAGGCAGTGACTAAAGCACTTCTCTCTGTGATGGGCTTGGCACAGGAGGAAGAATATTTATCTGAGATTAAAGTGGGGAAGCTCATTGAGGCCATTCAACGACTTCAAACACAGATAATGGACTTACAACTTCAAGCAGTGTCAAGCACTTCGTAAGAAGTGCACAATCAGAGGGAGGAAGTCTCTAGGAGTGCAATTGGAAGGATCAGGGCACTCGCATCAAAATGTAAGAAATTAAGTAATCATAGTGTGAAAACCAATGAATGCCTCGCAGAAGATCCGGAGCTAAGGAAACTGGAAGAACAACTCCAGGAGGCGCAACAATACAAATCCATTGTGCAAGAACAGATGAATTCACTCACTGCAGTTGATAAAATGAAGAGATCAAAGGAGCAGCATGCAATCCAGTAGCATATTAATTCCATCCAAAGAAAATTCATGGAGGTTAAACAGAGATTACAGCCGGTGCAGGACGAAGCCTGCACAATTTTTGAAGAGATTGAAGGACAAGGATCGCAGGTAGACCAAGTGGTTGCGACAGTGGAACATTTCTTGGAAGGGCCTGTTACAGAGAAAGTGATGTAGGAGCTCACTAAGAAGGAGGCTCTGGTGAAGAAGCAAGTCGAGGCAGCTCGAGCTAAGATCAAGGCCTTTGAAGGAGCATTGCCCAGATATGAGTGACTCGGGACGAGTCACATATGAGTGTTGGGGGCCTGTTGGCCCTTTACCAAGTTTTGAGAAAACATTGGTCATGCTTGACCACTTTTGGGACTTTGACAGGCTGGTCGAAGATGGACCACCTAGGTAGAGCGGAGATCACGAGATCTTTCTTGTTTTGCGGGATTTTGGACCGAGCAAAGGGTTTACTAGGGTTTATGTAATGGGTTATGGGATGTCGGCCCATGGGTTTACCCATGTTTAGGAATTTTTTTAAAAGTATATATAGGAATGAATCTAATGTAGAAAGTAGTAGAAGCTTAGTGTAAGCAATGTAAGAGATTTGGTCGATTGCCTATGTGCATGATATTTTAGTAAGGCTCTGTGCTAGTAAGGAGTTGACTCTATTCCTTGACCTGAGTTTGGGAAGGAGGATATGGTGCATATCGTGCAGATATCCTGTCCTATGTGGAGTTGGCTCTATGGCTTTGTGCACAGGAGAAAATGAATGTAAGAAGATTGAAGACTAATAAAGAAGAAGAAGAAGTTGGTGGACGTAGCTCCACACTGGAGTGAACCATGTATATTCTGTGTCTTGATGTTATTTGTGTGATATTGTTTATGTGTTTATCTTCTTAGCATTGTTGTTATAATGTATGATCAATGCATCTGATCTCATTTTTTAGTGCTTGATGGTATTAAATATAAATGAATGCTAGATCCAAGCTGATGTTATGTGTTAAGTGAATGGAAATACTTGATATTTATGGTTACTGTGGTGATCTGTAATAAGGGTTTAATATACAATGTGAATGAGATTCAAGAAACTAATGCATATTGTTGTTTAAGTGCTCTGTTAAGTATTGTAGTAACAGATCTATGTCCTAGCCTCGTTGTAGACACCTAAGTGTTCTAACCCTAATTTTCACCATACATGCTTACTTGGCATCAGACCATCTCAGATTCCTTCTTTTCCAAAACTCTACTGAACAACTCTTCTAAAAACTTCATTTTCAAAAGTCCACACTAGCTGACCCACTACAGCCCACATGGACCTTTAGAAACATGAAAAAAGGGAAGTTGTTGATGAAACACACAACTTTGGGTGAGTTAACTGAATCTTTCAGCCATGCATCGTTGAGGGTTCGCCCAAATACCTAGCTTCTTCTAGCCTATAAAAGAAGGGTTAGGGGTCCTATTTGGAGGAGGAGAATAATAGTAAAGAAAATCTACCCAATTGCACATTCCCATTGTCCCAACCCTTTAGCCAGCCTTGTGCAAAGAGAGATACAAAGAAAATAAGTTGGAGGACATTTGAAGAGGAGCCCAGGATCAGGTTTGTGGAGCAGTGGCCGGTCTCGACATTGTAAGTTGATTCATTAAAGTTAATAATAAAGAAATGCTTTTTCCATCCCACTATATGAGTTCTTCATAGTTTAGTGAATATATGTTTGAATCTCTAACCCATTAATATGTAGAACAAATGCATGTAGAGTTTGTTGTTTTTTTTGTACGTTGTTCAGTCTTGGGAGGATAGTTGCTAGCAAGCGATCAAGCGTGAAGAAGGATCGACATCAAACATATGAAACAAGGTATGCTCGTTTAACCATGTATTTGCTTGAAAGAAATGGGGACTAAGTCTGGGATGACAATAGAAAGTAGGAATCTTTCGGTCTTATCTGTATGCATAATATAACCCTAAATGTTAGTCTGTAGGGGGATTTCCCACCACAACAGAATTGACGACCACACTGGGGAAGTCTCTAGGGTTCCTGGGAATATTTTTGGGTATTTTTAAAAGACTGGTTTTCTTTCCTATTTTTTGAAGTTTCTGCAAAGTCTGAGCTAACAGAGATTCTAGTCTTCCATACCAGTCATCGTTGTTCTTTGCTTGACTGTGTTTTTTCAAGACCCACAGAGGTACACACGACCTGCATCAGGTCTGCACGCATGTACCCGCACCCTACTTTCTTACAGCCCGCGTGTAAACTCTAGCTGAAGAAGTAACAGTAGTGTGTATGATTCCAAAAAAATTTTGAGGCAGTCATCCTCTTCCCTGTCAGAATCACTCATTCTCAGGGGTTTTATAGAACTCTTTCTAGTCTAGGTTGTTTGCAGTCTATAGCTTAGGGTTCATCTCAGATAGGTTTGTTTTACGAATTTTTTCCTTACATTGTTTTATTTTTTCTGTTAAAGAAAGTGTCTAAGCCTTCAAGAGATCCCGGTTCTCAGTATCAGTGGTCTCTTCCTGGTTTGGATTGTCTGTTTTTATCTGTTTCAGAGTTTTAGAGATACACGTGGCCTGTATAAGGCCAGCACACATGTACATGCCCTTTAGCTCTACACAACTCGCGTGCACACGCTTGCTGTTGAATTGTCAATAGTGTGCTTGTGAAGGATATTTTTTGTTGAGGGTGAGGCAGTCATCTTTTCCCTTGACAAGAGTTATACCTCTTAGGTTTTTGAATCTCTGTCCTAGCATTCAGTAGCTTAGGTTTAATCTTAGCCATAGCTTTCTTTTTTCATTTAAAAGTTTTTTCATCAAAATTTTCTTTAGGGTTTTTAGACAAGTGTGAGAGTCATTTTTTCTAAGTTACTAGTGTGTGCTTTCTTGAAGTGATTCTTTGTGATCTGCAATTAGGCCAAAAAAATTTCTTGGTTTTTGACTTGTTGATATTTTTCCTTTTTGCTTTCTGAGCATTCAAATAAAAAAAAAAATCTTTCATTTCTTTCTTTGGTTGAAAGTGTTGTTTTGCATTAGTAACTAGGGAAAAGTCTTTGCTTTCTTAAGTTATTGATAGTTTAATTAGATCTTAAGTAGTTCGTAGTTGAGTGAAATCCTTCTTTAAGTTTTCTAATTCAAAAGATCTTAGAAAATTTAAAAAATAAAAATAAAAATAATTTTTTTTTTTTTTAAGTTGTTGAAAATTTGCGTTAAGTGAAAGTTTTTGTTTCCATCTTTCTGTTCACTTTTTACTTTCGTCTTTCAAACATCATTAGTTTCACATTCATACCCCTTGACATAATACAAGCCACAAAATTAACGCTAAATCTAAAATTCATTAGACTTTTTATGTTTGTAGGGTTAACCAACTAGTTCAGGATTAGGGCCTTGGATTAGGTTGGAGAGGAAACTCTTCAAGGCCATTAAAATAAAACATTAGATTCTGAGTTAGGGAGTGTCCAAGTCTAGTATCATGAAAGTTATACAGGACCCCCCTTTAACACAGGGGATAAACACTTGTTCGCGTGCAGAAAGGTAGTGGAGACAACCCCTCCAAAGCTGGAGCAATCGTAGTGGAGAACACATATAGAGGGCTTGTTTTGGGATTCCGTCGATTGCATTTTCCATGAGGCTTCATGGGTCTCGAATCTGTTCGAGGTCCACATTTTTCTTCTGGACCACTTGATTTCGATACCCTTGACAGGTTTCAGTCTCGATACCCTGCTCATTGTGGTCTACCCGACTTTCGATTGTACCCGCCTGGTGACTGTTCGTGCGCTGGAAACCTAGTTGCCTATATTTTTTAGGGACATACATAGGTGACTGTGGGGGTATACTGTGGTAGCTAGGACAGACATCAGGCCACGATTTCCAGAGTATACTCGAAGGGTGCTTCCGTGTTCGAGTTGCACTTGCACCGGTAAGTTGCTCTAGTGTTGGTTGTTGTAACTGTTCTTCCAATTAATTTAGTGTTTGCCTGTCTTATCTCTTAGGGACGTTTTTAGTGTGTGTTGTTTTTGAATGACTAGAACACCCTAGAGTGTCTTTGATCTTCTCACATAGTGGAGGATCATGATATCCACCATTCATGAAGGCTTCTTGGCGTACCGCCGATTACATTGGAGCCACCTCTGCCACCACTAAGGCGAAAACTAGACCAACAAGGGTCTTTTGAAGCGACCGGGTACCAAGAAATTGTGCCCAACCAACATCCAAAGGAATCGACCATTTTAGACCTTGGAGGGAAATATTTTGGTCTAGTTGAAACCTCCACCACTGATATTTCAACACCTACCATCATACTGATTCATCCTTATGAGTGCCAGACAGTGTCACACACAGCAATGGAAACAAATGTTGTTACTCCTTATAGAAATTCTTCAATTCCCACTACGGTTGTCACCACAGGAGAGTTTCCACCTCCTAAACCACCGTCACTATTCTGAGACACCATGGTCTCTACTGCCTCTACATCACACAGTGGTCCGATCCCGTCTTTGGAAGAGGCCACAACCCCTTTCACACCAAGTGCGATAGGCCCTCCATTCTCATACGGGATGCCTAGTTCACGTACAAGTCCTGTACTTTCCTACTCCATGTCACAGACTTTAGGTCTAGGGGCAAGGAGCTCTAACACTCTTCTGCAAGGACACATGGGGGGAACTCTTGCTCCTTTTAATGATTTCCCTTACAGGGGAGGTCATATACCTCCTTCGTCCCCTTCACTCAGTGGCACGCATCAGCAATCCACTGGGCCACCTGCACACCATAGTTTACCTAGAGCAGGGAGTCAAGGACCACCTTCGCATAATATGCCGATAGGTTCAACACCATTTTCTTTGTTCGGTGTGTTTGGTAAAAACGCCTTCTCGTCGGCTACTTTCCCAACTGGGGGCAACCCTAGCTATGGACAACCTATTCCTATGCAGGGTACTATTCCTGCATAGGAGGCACAACCAGGAACTTCTTGCGCATCAGGGCCTTGGAATTCTTGGAAGGGATCAGCTCCCTCGTCAGGAATGTCAATTTGGTGTAATTATTTTCATAATCAATGGAACCCCAGACAAAACACTATGCCTATTCCCATGAGACCGACATGGGGCAATCATTCCCAAATTCCTTCGAATGTAATGCATGCCCAACCATCTATGTCCTATTTTGGAAATCAATCGATGATGTCTCCTCACACACAAAATCCATACACTGGCCATGGCCATGGTTTTTACCAGAACCCAGGCCAACAGCTGAACTTTTCTTGGCAACCTGGTGCCAGCCAAACTCCAGGCCCCTTTTTCCCAGGTTATCACCAACAACCCAAACTACCCTTCCTGGCAACCTTGCATTTGCCAGACTTGACAAGGTTGTTGAATGACCCTATCTGTCACGATCCGTGTTGGCCTCCTATGCCAATGAATTTTTCTTCAGACATCCCAAAGTTCGAAGCCAAGCCTAACGAAGATCCAAGGGATCATGTGACTACCTTCCATCTTTCGTACTCATCTAACTCATTGAAAGACGACTCCATACAGTTGTGATTGTTTCAATGTACTCTCATTGGGAGTGCCGCGAAATGGTACATTGAGCTCGATCTCTCAAGATATTCTTCCTTCGGTGAACTGGAGATGGATTTCCTAAACCATTTCCAGTTACCTGTGAGATACGACGTTGGCACCAAATTGCTGGCCAATTTCTCACAAACAAAAGCGGACCATATCTCTGATCACATCCGAGAATGGAGACGTTGAAAGAGTCTAATTAAGGTACCAGTCCCACTAACATTCCTACTCATGTGGTTCCTTAAGTCTTTGGTCCCATAGTTTTCCAAAGACGTCGTGATGTTGGGAGTATTTTTCGAAGAAGATGCCATCATGAGAGCTCAACAACTTGAGCTAATCTATTCTCAGTCTAGTTTATTATATGAGATATTTCCAAATCCACCACACTCAATACTTGGCAACACCAAACAGAGAGTCGGACCACATGCCAATGGTGTTGTTGGTTCAGCACAAACAAATCCCGTTGAGCAATTGATGAAGTAGTTGCAGTAGTTGTCTATACAACACATAGGGACCAGCCAAACTACTGCTTTGGATACTTCCCCTACCAAAATGTCGGATGTACACATAGTGAAATCGACTAATCCAAAGGCCACCCAATAGCCTGAAGGAAAGAAAAAACAACACAAGAAGGGTAAGAGGGATAAAAAAACCTACCGATAATGCAGGCGGGGACAACACTGAGAAATGAAAGGCGAGGTATCCATGCAACTTATGCACGAAAGACCACCCAACCCATCTATGTCCTCGGCTTGCAGTAGCCCAAAATTTTGTGACGTAGCAACAACCTGTTGTGTTAACCAATCCATTTCAAAATGGGAAAAATCTAACCCAAGCCTCTGCAAGCACGGAAGGGGGCAGCCAAGGACCCTCTCTGTCTTCGAACAACCCCGCATCTGCGAGTGTATATATGGTGAAGGGTGATGCTTTTATATCGACTAGAGTGCATGACTATAGTAAACCAAGAACTTTTGAGAAGGGAAAAGAAGCCAAACTCCCATCTCTTCCTCTTCATATTGAGAAAACGTTGGGCGAAACAATGACACGCATCCCCAAAGGCACGTTCAAAAAACCTTCTCACAACCCAAATGCAAGGGCCGCCCAGAACTATTCCGTGGTGGAAGATTTATCACAAACTCCTTGTGTGATGTTCGCTTTGGAGGTCCTTCAAAGCTGCCCTTCCCAGAGGAAATCCTTTTTAACTTCTTTAGGATCTACTGAGACTTGTAATATGGGTACAATCATGCTGGATACAATCGAACTAAAACATCCTCTACCTTACCACGTAGCGTTTCAGATAGTAGTGGCTTATCCCATGAAAACTTTTACTTAGAATATCTTTCGCACGGTGGTCGATGAGGGAGCCTCGACATGCGTTATGTCATTGGCATGTTGGAAGGCCATTGGCCAACCCGTTTTGTCTCCTTCACCTACTCTACTCACTACTTTTGACGGTCATTCATTCCAACCACATGGTATCATTCCCTCTTTCCCTGTGCAGTTAGGAGGGAAGACCGTGTGTGTCAAGGTAGAGGTAGTCGATGTGCCCCTCGACTATAACCTCTTGTTAGGAAGGAGTTGGACTTATGCCATGCAAGCTGTGGTTGCTACAGTTTTTCGGG
>JASDQU010106263.1:35810-49660 GCA_032191745.1 Picea mariana
CCATAAGGTTAAGATTTTTCAAGTTTCGTCGTTCTGCATGACTTACTTCGATGATCCATGGATACTTCCTTCCCCATTGGCCATGATGGATGGGGCAGGGAACCCGGGCATGTCCATGCCCTTGTCTGCAGCTGAAGTAGTGTACTCTTTAGTCCAGCAAGCTTCAGTCAACACTGATCCAACTCTTGCACAAGAGTTCGATCCACTTCTAGAGCTTATTTGGGCTTAGGGTTCTCTCGCTCACATTGATTCATTAGACTTAGTCTTGCCCTCTGATGAAGCTATAATTGAGGCAATGACTAGTCCAAACAAACCCTAGGAAGATCTTCATCACCGATCATACTTCCTCCTAGAGTTAAGCAGAATCGAAGCTGGACAATTCACCTTGACTATGATGGTAGATAGGTCTTGTCCTATTAATCCCTTAGCTACACACGAAGTTTATGCTAAGGGTAATATGGAAACTATTGTTGAAACCTTACCGATCAATATCTCCCGAAACCCTGGCGTTGTGGATAATGTTTTCGGTAGAGCTGATTGGTCCCGCAGAGAGATTCAAATCTACACAAATCTTTTTAAATATTTCCGCAACGTTTTTTCCTGGTCTTACGAGGAAATGCCAGGCATCAATCCAAAAATAGTTGAACATGAAATCACAAATTATCCAGATGCCAAGCCTGTCCGGCAGAAGCTTCGTCAAGTTAACCCCGAGAAAGAAACAACCATTAAGATTGAGGTTGAGAAACTGCTAAAATCTGATTTTATCTATCCTATCCATTTGACCCAATGGGTGTCAAATCCCATGCCGATCAATAAAAAAGAAGGCATAATTCGTGTATGTACAGACTTTCGTGATTTGAACAAGGCCCGTCCCAAAGATAATTTTCCCACACCATTCATCGACCAAATAGTTGATGAATGTGCAGGTTGCAAGGCCTTCTCTTTCATGGACGGTTTTTCAGGATATAATCAAATACAAATCAAACCCGAAGACCAGCACAAAATGACATTCATCTATCCATGGGGTACATTCACGTATCGTAAGATGCCTTTTGCTCTCAAAAATGCTGCAGCCACCTTTAAGTGGTCCATGTCTTTTTCTTTCCATGACCTCAAGCATATAGTCGAGGTCTATTTAGATGATTTATCATCTCGATCTCGCAAGAGAACGAATCATCCCACACACCTTCGACTTATCTTTGAGTGTTGTTGCTACCTCCGGATTCACTTGAATCCAAACAAGTGCAGCTTTTGCGTAACATCCGAACATTTGTTAGGTTTCATAGTGTCAACAATAGGGATCATGGTCGATCCCCTCAAGGTTGGGGCAATAATTTAGTTTCCCCCCCCCACGCACAATCCTTCAACTTCAAAGTCTACAGGGCAAGGGGAATTTTTTAAGATGCTTCATCGCTAACTATGCTGAGATCACCAAGGGCTTTATGCGCTTACTTAAGAAAGACGTTCTTTTTTATTGGGATGAGGCCACTCAATGCTCTTTTGCCGCATTGAAACATGCACTCACAACTGCCCCTCTGCTCCGACCACCTAACTATAACAAGGATTTATTATATCTGGTTGCAGCAGAGTCAACCATTGGCATGGTTTTAGTTTAGGAAGATTATTTGTTCTCAGAATATGTCATCTATTACCTGAGATGAGGCCTTGTAGGACCTGAACTCAATTATTCTCATATTGAAAAACATGCATTGGCAGCAGTCCATGCTGTTCAACGGTTCCGTCATTATGTTTTGTTTCACAAGACCACTGTCATTGCTATCGTAAATCCATTTTAGTACATGTTGACACGACGAGTAATAGGCGGTAATATCAGTAGATGGATAGCCATCCTTCAGGAGTTTGACTTAGATTTCGTTTCAGCAAAATCCAAAAAGTCACTGGTCTTCGCAAAACTTATTTCGGAACTTCCGGTTGAGTCAGGTGATCTTGTGCCCGAAGAGTCACCTATCAGATAAGATATGTTTTTGATCACCTCTTTGGATCCCTAGTATCCATATATACTTATCTATCTCCCGACTTTAAAGTGCCCCACCACTGCTTCTCGTGATGAGCATCGACACATATGCCATCAGGCTAAGAATTATCTCATACTCGATGATACATTGTATCGGAGAGGTGTAGACTGCATCCTACGCCAATGTCTCACTCACGAAGAAGCAGTTATCATGCTTAACGATTTCCATACCGGAGCTTGTGGTGGTCATTTGTCTGGGTTGGCAACAACCCAAAAGATTCTACGAGCAGGTTACTTCTAGCCAACACTTCTCAAAGATTGTATCGAATCGGTCAAGAAGTGCCACCCATGCCAAATCTTCTCTCGAAAGATGAGGGCACATCTCGCTCCCATGTTTCCTGTCATTACAATTGGTCCCTTCACCAAGTGGGGGATTGATTACACTACATGCAACCCTCCTTCAGCAAGGGGGCACCGCTATATCATCGCAGTTGTAGACTACTTCACAAAGTGGGTTGAAGCTATGCCAACGTTTAAAGATGATGGAGAGACTACAACTCTGTTTTTATTCAACCGGATAATAACAAGGTTCGACGTCGCAAGGGAGATTGTCACTGACCATAAAAGCCACTTTCAAAACCAGATGATGACTGAGTTAACGTCAAAACTTGGGTTACGGAAAGAACATTCGTCACCCTACTACCCCCAAGCAAATGGTTAGGTGGAAGCTGTGAACAAAACTCTTAAGACCATTCTACAATGAATTATTAACTCAGCCAAGTCAAATTGGCATTTGATGTTATACTCAGCACTATGGGCTTACCGAACATCTGTTAAGACTGCAACTAGTTTCTCAACTTTCCAAATCATTTACGGGCTGGAGGCAGTATTGCCTATCGAATGTCAGATCCCATCTTTAAAGTTGGCAGTACAATTATTGCCAGACACTTCTCCACTTGAAGAATGGTTAGTATACCTTGAGTAGCTCAATGAGCAGTGTCGTGATGCGGCCCTGGCCAACAAGGCTCACAAACACAAGGTCAAGTGTTAGTATGATAGGTTTGTTCGTCCTTGGATTTTTTCTGAAGGCGACCTTGTCCTAGTCTATTACCAAGATACGACCCCCCTGGGGGCAAGAAAATTCAAACCCATGTGATTCAGACATTTCATCATAAAAGAGGTATTAAAAAAGGGCACTTATTGTCTGGTTGACTTTGAAGGGAATGCTTTGGAGGAGCCTAGAGGTAGGTCACTGTGGGTAACTTTTTGTAACACATGTATAGTCTTTGTACTATTACTTTCTAGTTTCTTTTAGTGTTATGGACGTGTCATTGATGTTATCTTTCGTCACTGTGGCAGATGTCAAGTGATTCTGAGGTGTTCATTGGGTATGCAGACGGTGCTAGTCAGCACACTCGGAGGCTTGCCTCTGTAGCTTGGGTAATCTTTACACCTCAAGGCCAGTTATTATCTTCCAGAGGTATATGCTTAGGTGACACCACAAACAATATCACTGAGTACAGTGTAGTTATTGAGTTGCTTCGTGACGCTTTGTCATTTTCTATCTCTCATCTTTGGGTCTATCTTGATGCTCAGCTGGTTGTGTCTCAGTTAAGTAGAGTATACCAAGTTCATGATCCAACTTTACACCGACAATTCCTTAGGGTATGTCTCTTACAACGAAACTTTGATTATATTACATATTTTCATGTTCCTAGGAGATTAAACCAAGTTACAGATACTCTAACTAATCAAATTTTAGATTGGCATCTTGCACACATATGAAAAAACATTGACATAAACATGTAAATACATTTTTTACACACATGATTCATACGACACAAAAGACATAAAAACCATATATAATATCATAAAGTAACCAGAGTACACAGATGGACGCAAGCACCTCAAAAATATGACCAATAACGATTCACGGGACTTATGCCCTCAAACAATATATACAAGTAGTGCTTGTGGCACGTAAAATGTCCAGCTAAGGTCAGGGCCCGTGGGCCCTGTTATACTGGTCCACAGCATTGGCTAAACACTGAAACAACCGAACCCAGGTCCGTGGTGCCCCCACTACATGAGGCTGCATAGATGGTGGAAGGTCCTCAATCTCTTCCATAGGGACCGTGTGAGTGAGCGCAGTAAAGTTTCACTCGACTCATCTCAATACCCTCTCAGCCTCCCCGGCTAGAAGATCTCATGCTACTGTTGGTCCCCCTGCAGCGGCAGGTGCGGCCACTGGCCGAGGATGATGCTTGTTCCTCGCATAGTCAGTCGGTCGCACTGGTCTCACATATGCACACAATGAGCACATATCTGTCAAATAATCTGGTATAACAAAAACAACATGATATATATAATAAAAACAACATAAAAATTACATATGTTTAACAAAAAAAACTACAAAGGTGGAGACTTACCCATCTCCCCTCGCTCCTCACCAAGAGGTACTGGTATCTCAGGGTCTCTCGAGAAATCAATCCCGACATAGGGGTAATCCTCTATAACCGGTATCTGTCGTGACAACCACGCGAAGAAGTCATCGTTGAAGGACTCATTGGTCCTTCCACCACCCTGTCGTAGTAGTAATACTACCCATCTACACATAGCAGGAAGAGAGGCCTAATGTCCTCGTACCACTACTTGAGGACTAAAACTCAGAACTTTCTCAAAAAAGAACGAGCACAAAATGGTCCCGAACCCAAAGTTCCTCTGTGTCCACAAATGGCAATTTGTCAACTGTCTCTTCATACACTCAAGCAATGTGGTACTCCAATCAAAAATTTGTGCATTTAAGCACTGGACTGCACAGTTCATCTGTGCACGGGACGCTTGATGTAGAGCCGTAGAACTAGTGATTTTCCCAATAAGCAACACTATCGCCTGTAGTGATAAGTCAATGATCTTTCTTATGGGCACTTACGAGCTCGAGCATTCTGTATCATCTGCACAGTATAGACCTATCAATTCTCCTATGTTATGCGGCCCCGACGAAAAAGTTTGGAAGTTGACTAGTTCCCTTCTCCACTAGAGGCCAGTCAAAAAATAAATGTCCTCAGTCATGGGAACCAGTGACTGCCCCTCTAACATGAATGCCTCTAGATATGGATGCCAGTAGTCAATCAAGGCATTCAGTAGCATAGGTTGTGCCCGCATAAAAGGATATAGGAAAAACTTGAGTAACCCACATTGCATCAAAGTAGCCACAGCATGTGGGTCTTCCCTGACCAACTCACTAACCTCTTCATGCTCTCTTTCTCTCCAGTGGACATACATTCTGCAAAACACCAAGGTTCAGGAGGGTTAACCCTTGATTTTTAAGCCTTTTTCATTCAATAAAGGGGTCCACGCAGGCTGTAATAGTGACAGTCGCGTGTAGACGTATGCAGAGTTTACTCTGCCCGAATGTACATGCGGTCTATCATGAGACAACCCGCGTGGACCTAGGGCTGACCTTTTAAAGGTCGACGCCCCCCTAAAAAATGAAACCCAATGCAAAAATAAAGACTCAAAATGCAATTTAAGAGAGTTTGTACTTACTTGGCCCAGACAGAAGTTCGTTTCGTCCACTGTAGCTCCTAGAATCACCACTTTTATCAAAGGGGGTCTTTTGGCTCTAAAGTCAATTTCCAAATCAGCAATGGTGATAATGAGCTGCTAGCTTCTATTTATAGACTTTTTGGCCTCTTTTTGTCACTTTTTTGGCCTCCCTTATGATTTTCTTTAAACCAAAAACCATTTAGAGTGATTCAGGAGTTGCATGGGAGGGATATGATCGGGTATCGGGACAGTTTTTTGGAGTTTTGGGTAATTTTCGATGGTCCGTGAATTTTTTTGTCCGAGGATCAACTTGAGCATATAGGTTAGGTTTCTACCCTGACTTTTGTACCTCGTTGACTTTTTCCTTTGCCATAGGATCGATCCCATCAGGTTGTGACACGAAACCATCATAGCTACTTTAGAAGTGTCGCGACTTGGCGGTAGAGCTTATAGAAACATGGATGCCCTAGGTAGATCCTGGTTGCATTATGGTATCCATGCTATCTCTAATCACTATAGGATTTGGAGTCCTTGTAGTTTTTCCTGATTACGAGTTTGAGCCTCATTTGCCTGATTCCTTTTCACTCTTTACCTCACCCTTAGGACTCCCAAAAGATATAACGGGTCTTCTTTTAAGCCCTTTTCAGACCCTCTAAACATGAAAAGATTGTCGAGTGATCTTGTGGCCTTTCACGCTCGTTAAACTAAAATTTGAAGTCACGTCTATCCAACGGTAGTTTACCCCTTTTTCGGTCCGGATGATCAACTATATGAACAAAGGTATAATCTATGGAACTTTAGTTCTCTAGAAGAGTACTCTCAGGTATCATTTTAACCCTTTTTTGGGCCTGAGGGACTAAATTTACGAAAAAGGAACCCCCACGAATTCCATAGTTAATCTCTTTTCAGACTCCCTAAAATTGAAAAGATCGTCAAGTGACCTTATTCTTTCACACTCGTTAAACTTATCCATAAGAACATTCCTAATGGAGTCCATAGTTAAGCTTTTTTCAGACTCTTTAAAAATGAATAAATGGCCGAGTGATCTTGTCCTTATCACACTCATGAAAATGGTTTTGAATAGACGTCTTGTAGGTGCTAGTTTACCCCTTTTTCGAACTGACTAGACTGTCTTCGAAAAAGGTACCCCAATGCAGTCTCCTTTTATGTTTTTTCAGACTCTCTAAATATGAAAAACCATCGATCTTACCTTCTCTGGGCTCATTAAACTTACATCGAAGGACATTACCATTGTGTGTTTTGTTAACCGTGTTTGCATACCTATGTATTTTGTCTAAATGTTGGCTCCATGTTTCTCCCAACTAAACCATCTAAAGCATATCTTATACGCAAGCCCTGTAGCACTTTACCTCTGCATCTTAACACCCTTGGCCCCTGGAGGATTTTTCCCAAGTATCATTATTCTGAACATTAGTCTTGTCCTTGTGCCTTGAACTTGTATGTTTGTAACACTCATTCCTCCATTGTAACATAACATTCTTTTATTGTTTTTCCAAAATCATTGAAAAAGACAAAAAAAATCAAATATACCCCCAAAAGAGGAAGGGAAAAGTATTTTCTTTATTGGCAACATAATGAGTCGCCCTTGGATAAAGCACATATGTCTGTTTGTACGTCAAACTATGGGATGTAATACGACCTTAGGAAGCTCTTCTCGCTACATAGAGTTGTGTCCTCCTCCGTTTGGTTATTCTTCCAAACATATGGAGAGTTTGCATTGCCTCCTACTTCGTAAAATTATGATTAATGCCATGTTGCCTAAGTCTCATCATTGGTCGCGATGTTGTCCAAGGGAAGTTTCTACCAATATTGAGTTGGCCCCTTTGCAATTTGTCTCTTGCCCTCATACCTGGCCATCCTGAACATCCAATTAAGTCTTTGTTCGAAATCAATGAAGCCTTCAGTCTAATCATCAAGATTATCTAGTCCATGACCGACGAGCTGTCGAAGACCTCTTGGTAGTGAAGTCGTACACTCATATTACACTCCTACCTGAGTTTTGAATATTTTTAATTTGTTTCTTGAGCTCTGAATCCCTCATCTCCAGCCATCAGGCCTTATCAGCTTCTACGAAGATGGATACTCTACATGTATATCTTTTTTATTTCGATATGTAGCTCCGTTGTGTACTATTTGGGGCTACACTTTATATAGTTATATGACATGGATCTACAGTGTATTTGATTGGTAGCCATGCATTTATTCTATCCTAAGCATGGGTATTCCCGCCTTGGTGAGACATTTGTTATTTTGCAGACGGTGCCTCCTGATTCCTGGTTCCTGGGATCACTTGTTCGGCACATCAGTAAAGATTGGTAATGTATTTCGGCCATCAGATGCTCTTCTGACCTCACACATTATGGGGCATCTGTTATAACCCTAATTTGCACCATACATGCTTACCTGGCATGAGGCCATCTCAAATTCCTTCTTTGCCAAAACACTACTAAACAACTCTTCTAAAAACTCCATTTTTAAAAGTCCACACTAGCTGACCCACTACAGCCCGCATGGATCTACAGTGTCCATGCTAGCTGACCCACTACAGCCTGCGTGGACGTTCAGAAGCTTGAAAAAATGAAAGTTGTCAACGGAACACACAGCTTTGGATGAGTTAACTGAATCTTCCAGCCATGCATGGCCGAGGGTTCACCCAAATACCTAGCTTCTTCTACCCTATAAAAGAAGGGTTAGGGGTCCTATTTGGAGGAGGAGAATAATAGTAAAGAAACTCTACCCAATTGCACATTCCCATTGTACCAGCCCTTTAGCCATCCTTGTGCAAAGAGAAATACAAAGCAAAGAAGTTGGAGGAAATTTGAAGAGGAGCCCAGGATCAGGTTCACGGAGAAGTGGTCGGTCTTGACATTGTAAGTTGATTCATTAAAGTTAATAATAAAGAAATGCTTTTCCTGTCCCACTATATGAGTTCTTCATAGTTTAGTGAATATATGTTTGAATATCTAACCCATTAATCTATAGAACAAATGCATGTAGAGTTTGTTGCTTGTTTTGTATGCAGTTCATTCTTGAGAGGATAGCTGCTAGCAAGCGATCAAGCGTGAAGAAGGATCGACATCGAACGTCTGAAACAAGGTATGTTCATTTAACCGTGTATTTGCTTGAAAGAAATGGGGATTAAGTCTGGGACGATGGTACAAAGTAGGATTCGTTTAGTCTTATCTGCATGCATAATATAACCCTAAATGCTAGTTCGTAGGGGGATTTCACACCACAACAGAATTGGCAACCATACTAAAGAAGTCTCTACAGTTCCTACGAATATTTTTGGGTATTTTTAAAAGACTGGTTTTCTTTCCTGTTTTTTGAAGTTTCTGCAAAGTCCGAGTTAACAGAGATTCTAGTATTTCATACTAGTTATCTTTGTTCTTTGCTTGACCATGCTTTTTTGAGACCCACAGAGGTACACGTGGCCTACATCAAGTCTGCACGTGTGTACCCGTGCCCTACTTTCTTACAGCCCGCGTGTAAACGCTAGCTGAAGAAGTAACAGTAGCGTGTATGATTCCATAAAATTTTTGAGGCAGTCATCCTCTTCCCTTTCAGAATCAATCATTCTCAGGGGTTTTCTGGAACTCTTTCTAGTATTGGTTGTTTGTAGTCTATATCTTAGGGTTCATCTCAGATAGGTTTGTTTTACGAATTTTTTTCTTACATTGTTTTCTTTTTTCTGTTAAATAAAGTGTCTAAGCCTTCTAAAGATCCTGGTTCTCAGTATTAGTGGTCTCTTCCTGGTTTGGATTGTCTATTTTTATTTGTTTCATATTTTTAGAGATACACGCAGCCTGTATAAGACCAGCACGCGTGTACACGCCCTTTGGCTCTACACAGCTCGTGTGCAAACGCTTGCTGTTGAATTGTCAGTAGTGTGCTTGTGAAGGATAGTTTTTGTTGAGGGTGAGGAAGTCATCTTTTCCATTGAGANCTATCCTAGCATTTAGTAGCTTAGGTTCAATCTCAACCATAGATTTCTTTTTTCATTTAAAAGTTTTTTCATCAAAATTTTCTTTAGGGTTTTTAGACAAGTATGAGAGTCATTTTTTTTAAGTTGTTAGTGTGTGCTTTCTTGAAGTGATTCTTTGCAATCTGCGATTAGGCCAAAAGTTTTTCTTGGTTTTTGACTTGTTGATATTTTTCCTTTTTTCTTTGTGAGCATTCAAATAAAATAAAAAAATCCTTCATTTCTTTGTTTGGTTGAAAAGTGTTGTTTTGCATTAGTAACCAGGGAAAAGTATTTTCTTTCTTAAGTTCTTGATACTTTACTTAGATAATAAGTAGCTCGTAGTTGAGTGAAATCCTTCTTTAAGTTTGTTGATTCAAAAGATCCTAGAAAATTAAAAAAAATAAATAAAAAATAAAAAATATTTTTGAAAATTTGTTGAAAATTTGCGTTAAGTGAAAGTTTTTGTTTCCAGCTTTTTGTTCATTTTTTATTTTCATCTTTCAAACATCATTAGTTTCACATTCATACCCCTTGACATAATACAAGCCATAAAATTAATGCTAAATCTAAAATTTATTAGACTTTTTATGTTTGTAGGGTTAACCAACTAGTTCAAGATTAGGGCCTTGGATTAGGCTGGAGAGGAAACTCTTCAAGGCCATTAAAATCAAACATTGGATTCTGAGTTAGGGAGTGTCCAAGTCCAATATCGTGAAATTTATCTGGGACCCCCCTCTAACACAGGGGATAAACATGATGTCGCATGCGGAAAGGTAGTGGAGATAACCCCTCCAAAGCTGGACCAATCGTAGTGGAGAACACATATAGAGGGCTTGTTTTGGGATTCCATCAATTGCATTTGCCACAGGGCTTCATGGGTCTCGAATCTATTCGAGGTCCTCAGTTTTCCTCTATACCATTTTATTTTGATACCCTTGACAAGTTTCAGGCTCGATACCCTGCTCATTATGGTCTACCCAACTTTCGATTGTACCCGCCTGGTGACTGTTCGCGCGCTGGAAACCTAGTTGCCTATATTTTTTAGGGACATACACAGGTGACTGTGGGGGTATACCATGGTACCTAGGATAGACATCGGGCCATGCTTTGCAGAGTATACCTGGAGGGTGCTTCCGTGTTCGAGTTACACTTGCATCGATAAGTTTCTCTTGTGTTGGTTGTTGTAACTGTTCTTCCAATTAATTTAGTGTTTGCCTGTCTTATCTCTTAGGGACTTTTCTAGTGTGTGTTGTTTTTGAACGACTAGAAAACCCTAGAGTGTCTTTTATCTTCTGACACAGTGGAGGATCATGAGATCCACCGGTCACGAAGGATTCTTGTCCTCCCGCTGGTTACACTGGAGCCACCCCCGCCACCACTAAGGCAAAAACTAGACCAACAAGGGTCTTTTGAAGTGACCGGGTCCCAAGAAATTGTGTCTGACCAACATCCATAGGAATCGACCGTTTTAGACCTTGGAGCAAAATATTTTGGTCTGGTTGAAACCTCCACCACTGATCTTTCGGCACCCACCATCGTATCGATTCATCCTTACGAGTGCCAGACAGTGTCGCACGCAGCAATGGAAACAAATGTTGTTACTCCTTCTAGGAATTATTCAATTCCCACTACGGTTGTCACCACAGGAGAGTTTCCATCTCCTAACCCACAGTCACCGGTTCGAGCCACCATGGTCTCGACTACCTCTACATCGCACAGTGGTCCAATCCCATCTTTGGCGGCAGCCACAACCCCTTTCACACCAAGTGCGACAGGCCCTCCATTCTCATATGGGATGCCTAGTTCAAGTACAAGTCCTGTACTTTCCTACTTCACTTCACGGACTTCAAGTCTGGGGGCAAGTATCTCTAACGCTCTTCTGTAAGGACACATGCGGGGCACTCCTACTCCTTTTAATGCTTTCCCTTATGGGGGGGGTCATATAGCTCCTTTGTCCCCTTCACTCGGTGGCACACATCAGCAATATGTCGAGCCACCTGCACACCATAATTTACTTGGAGCAGGGAGTCAAGGACCACCTTCGCATAATATGTCATTAGGTTCGACACCGTTTTCTTTGTTCGGTGCATTTGGTAACAATGCCTTCTCATCAGCTACTTTCCCAACTGGGGGAAACCCTAGTTACATAAAACCTATTCCTATACAAGGTACTATTCCTGCACAGAGGGCACACCCAGGAACTTCTTCCACATCAGGGCCTTGGAATTCTTGGCAGGGATCAGTTCCCTCATCAAGAATGTCAATCTAGGGTAATTCTTTTCACAATCAATGGAACCCCAGACAAAGCACTATGCCTATCCCCATGGGACCGACATGGGGCAATCCTTGCCAAAGTCCTTTGAATGTAATGCATGCCCAACCATCTATGTCCTATGTTGGAAATCAGTCGATGATGTCTCCTCACATGCAAAATCCATATGCTGGCCATGGCCATGGTTTTTACCAGAACCCAAGCCAACAACCGAACTTTTCCTGGCAACCTGGTGCCAACCAAAATCTAGGCCCCTTTTTCCCAGGTTATCACCAACAACCCAAACTACCCTTCCTTACAACCTTGCATTTTCCAGACTTGACAAGGTTGTTGAATGACCCTATCTGTCACGATCCGCATTGGCCTCCTATGCCGACGAAGTTGCCTTCGAACATCCCAAAGTTCAAAGCCAAGCCTAACAAAGATCCAGGGGATCATGTGACTACCTTCAATCTTTGGTGCTCATCTAACTCATTGCAAGACGACTTTGTATAGTTGTGATTGTTTCAATGTACTCTCATTGGGAGTGCCGCAAAATGGTACATTGAGCTCGATCACTCAAGATACTCTTCCTTCAGCAAACTAGCGATGGCTTTCCTAAACCATTTCTAGTTACTTGTGAGATACGACGCTGGCACCAAATTGCTGGTCAATTTATCACAAACAAAAGTGGACCATATCTCTGATCACATCTGAGTGGAGACGCCGAAAGAGTCTAATTAAGGTACCAGTCCCACCAACATTCCTGCTCGAGTGGTTACTTAAGTCTTTGGTTCCACAGTTTTCCAAAGACATCGCGACGTTGGGAGTATTTTCTGAAGAAGACGCCATCATGAGAACTCAACAACTTGAGCTAATCTATTCTCAGTCTTCTTTACTATACGAGATCTTACCGGATGCGCCACACTCAATACTTGATAACATCATACAGAGAGCTGGACCACATGCCGATGGTATTGTTGGTTCATCACAAACAAATCTCGTTGAGCAATTGACGAAGCAGTTGCAGTAGTTGTCTATACAACACATAGCGGCCAGCCAAACTACTGCTTTGGCTTCTCCCCCTACCAACTCATCAGATGTACACATAGTGCAATAAGCTAATCCAAAGGCCACCCAATATCCTGAAGGAAAGAAAAAAAAATGCAAGAAGGGTAAGGGGGATAACAAACCTACCGATAATGCAGGAGGGGACAACACTGAGAAACGAAAGGTGAGGTATCCATGCAACTTATGTGCGGAATACCACCCGACCCATCTATGTCCTCGGCTTGAAGAAGCCCAAAAGTTTGTGACACAGAAACAACCTATTGTGTTAACCAATCCATTTCAACATGGGAAAAATCTAACCCAAGCCTCTGCAAGCATGGAAGGGGGCAGCCAAGGACCCTCTCCTTCTTCGAACAACCCTGCATCCACGAATGTATATATGGTGAAGGGTGATTCTTTTATATCGACTAGAGTGCATGGCTATAGTAAACCAAGCACTTATGAGAAGAGAAAAGAAGCCAAACTCCCATCTCTTGCTCTACAGATTGAGAAAATGTTGGGCCAAACAATGAAACGCATCCCTAAAGGCGCGTTCAAAAAATCTTCTCACAACCCAAATGAAAGGGCCACCCAGAACTATGTTGTGGTGGAATATTTATCACAAACCCCTTATGCAATGTCCACTTTGGAGGTCCTCCAAAGCCGCCCTTCCCAGAGGAAATCCTTGTTAACCGCTTTAGGATCTACTGAGACTTGTAATCCAGGTACAATCATGCTGGATACAACCAATCTAAAACCTCGTCTGCCTTACCACATAGCGTTTTAGATAGTAGTGGCTTATCGAACGAAAATTTTTACTCAGAATATCTTCCGCACGGTGGTCGATGAGGAAGCCTCAACATGCATTATGTCGTTGACATGTTGGAAGGCCGTTGGCCAACCCGTTTTTGTCTCTGTCACCTACTCTCCTCACTGCTTTCGATGGTCGTTCATTTCGACCACATGGTATCATTCCCTCTTTCCCCGTGGAGTTAGGAGGGAAGACCATGTGTGTTGAGGTAGAGGTATTCAATGCGCCC
>JASDQU010106263.1:49680-73605 GCA_032191745.1 Picea mariana
GGAAGGCCGTTGGCCAACCCGTTTTTGTCTCTGTCACCTACTCTCCTCACTGCTTTCGATGGTCGTTCATTTCGACCACATGGTATCATTCCCTCTTTCCCCGTGGAGTTAGGAGGGAAGACCATGTGTGTTGAGGTAGAGGTATTCAATGCGCCCCTCGACTATAACCTCTTGTTAGGAAGGAGTTGGGCTTATGCCATGCAAGCTTTGGTTGCTACAATTTTTTGATTCTTGTTGTTTCCACACGAGGGCCGGATAGTGACCATCAATCAATTGTCTTTCTTCAGACCTGACTCTTCATTGGGGGCATCCATGGTCCCGATGATTGATAATCCTCAACTAGGCGTAGTCAATGTAGGGGTTGGTTTGTGCCCATCTTTGATGGGTACCTTCGATTACCCACCCCCTCAAGGCGATATCAAGTTTATATCCAATCACCATAAGGTTGAGATTTTTCAAGTTTCATCATTCCACATGACTTACTTAGATGATCCGTGGATGCTTCCTTCCCCATCGGCCACGATGAATGGGACAGGGCACCTGAGCATGTCCATGCCCTTGTCCGCAGCTGAAGTAGCATACTCTTTAGTCCAGCAAGCTTTAGCCAACTGATCCAACTCCTGCACAAGAATTCGATCCACTTCTAGAGCCTATTTGGGCTCAGGGTTCTCTCGCTCACACCGATTCATTAGACTTAGTCTTGCCCTCTGATGAAGCTATAATTGAGGCAATGACTAGTTCAGACAAACCCTAGGAAGATCTTCATCACCGATCATACTTTCTCCCAGAGTTAAGCATAATCGAAGCCAGAGAATACACCTTGACTATGACGGAAGATAGGTCTTGTCCTATTAATCCCTTAGCTACACACAAAGTTTATGCTAAGGGTAATATGGCAACTATCGCTGAAACATTACCGATCAACATATCCTGAAACCCTGGCGTCGTGGAGAATGTTTTCTTCGGAGCTGACTGCTCTCCCAGAGAGATTTAAATATACACAGATCCTTTTAAATATTTTCGCGACGTTTTTTCCTGGTCTTACAAGGAAATGCCAGGCATCGATCCAAAAATAGTTGAACATGAAATCACAAATTATCCAGATGCCAAGCCTGTCCGGCAGAAGCTTCATCCAGTTAACCCAAAGAAAGCAGCAACCATTAAGGTTGAGGTTGAGAAACTACTAAAAGGTGGTTTTATCTATCCTATCCATTTGACCCAATGGGTGTCAAACCCCATTCCGGTCAATCAAAAACAAGGCACAATTCGTGTATGTACATACTTCCGTGATTTGAATAAGGCCTGTCCCAAAGATAATTTTCCCACACCATTCATCGACCAGATAATTGATGAATGTGTGGGTTGCGAAGCCTTCATTTTCATGGATGGTTTTTCGGGATATAATCAAATACAAATGAAAACACGAAGACCAACACAAAACAACATTCATCTATCCATGGGGTACATTCGCGTATCGTAAGATGCCTTTTGGTCTCAAAAATGTTGGAGCCACCTTTCAGCGGGCCATGTCTTTTTATTTCCATGACCTCAAGCATATATTCGAGGCCTATTTAGATGATTTAGCATCTCAATCTCGTAAGAGAATGGATCATCATACACACCTCCGACTTATCTTTGAGCGTTGTCGCTACTTCCGGATTTTCTTGAATCCAAACATGTGCATCTTTTGCGTAACATCTAGATGTTTGTTAGGTTTCATAGTGTCAACAACAGGGATCATATTCGATCCCCTCAAGGTTGAGGCAATAATTCAGTTGCCCCCCCCATGCAAAATCATTCAACTTCAGAGTCTACAAGGCAAGGCGAATTTTTTAAGACATTTCATCGCTAAATATGCTGCGATCACCAAGGGATTTATGCACTTACTTAAGAAAGATGTTCCTTTTTATCGGGACGAGGCCGCTCAATGCTCTTTCGCCGCATTGAAACATGCACTCACAACTGCCCCTCTGCTCCGGCCACCTAACTATAACAAGTATTTCTTATTATATCTGGCTACAGCAGAGTCAACCATTGGCAAGGTCTTAGTTTAGGAAGATGATTTGTTCTCAGAATATGTCATCTATTACCTAAGTCGAGGCCTTGTAGGACCGGAACTCAATTATTCTCATATTGAAAAACTTGCGTTGGCAATAGTCCATGCTATTCAATGGTTCCGTCATTATGTTCTGTTTCGAAAGACCACCTTCATTGTTTTCGTAAATCCATTTCAGTACATGTTGACACGACAAGTAATAGGTGGCAATATCAGTAGATGGATAGTCATCCTCCAGGAGTTTGACTTAGATTCCATTTCAACAAAATCCAAAAAGTCACTAGTCTTCACAGAACTTATTTTCGAACTTCTAGTTGAGTGAGGTGATCTTGTGCCTGAAGAGTTGCCTATCAGAGGAGATATGTTTTGATCACCTCTTCAGATCCCTGGTATGGAGATATACTTATATATCTCCAAAATTTAAAGAACCCTACCACTACTTCCCATGATGAGAGTCGACGCATACGCCATCAGGCTAAGAATTATCTCATACTGGATGATACATTGTATCGGAGAGGTGTAGACTGCATCCTACGCTGATGTCTCACTCACGAAGAAGAAGTTATCGTGATTAACGATTTCCATACCAGAGCTTGTGGTGGTCATTTGTCTGGGTTGGCAACAACCCAAAAGATTCTATGAGCAGGTTACTTCTGGCCGACACTTATCAAAGATTGTATCGAATTGGTCAAGAAGTGCCACCCGTGCCAAATATTCTATCACCAGTATCTATCGTGACAACCACATGAAGAATTCATCATTGAATGACTCATTGGTCCTTCCACCACCCTGTCATGGTAGTAATACTGCCCATCTACACATAGCAGGAACAGAGGCATGATGTCCTCGTACCACTACTCAAGGACTAAAACTTGGAACTCTCTCAAAAAAAATGAGCACAGAATGGTCCCGAACCCAAAGTTCCTTTGTGTCTGCAAATGACAATCTATCAACTGCCTCTTCATACACTCAAGCAATGTGGTACTCCAATCAAAAATTTGTGCATTTAAGCACTAGACTGCACAGTTTATCTGTGCACGGGACGCCTGATGTAGAGCCACAGAACCAGTGATTCACCCAATAAGAAACACTATCGCCTGTAGAAATAAGTGAGTGATAGCTCTTATGGGCACCTGTGAGATCGAGTGGTTTGTATCATCCACACAGTATAGACCTATCAATCCTGCTATGTTATGCGGCCCCAACAGAAAAGTCTGAAAGTTGACTGGTTCCCCTCTCCGGGAGAGGCTAGTCAAAAAATAAATGTCCTCGGTCATGGGCACCAGTGACTGCCCCTCTAACACGAATGCCTCTGCATCCGGATGCCAATATTCAACCAAGGCATTTAGTATCCTAGGTTGTTCCCACATACAAAGACATAGGAAAAACTTGAGTAACCCACATTGCATCAAAGTAGCCACATCATTGGGGTCTTCCTCGACCAACTCACTAACTTCTTCAATCTCTCTTTCTCTCCAGTGGACATACATCCTCCAAAACATCAAGGTTCAAGAGGGTTAACCCTTGATTTTTAATCCTTTTTCATTCAATAAGGGGGTCCACACGGGCTGTAATATTGACAGTCGCATGTACACGCGGCCTGTCCTGAGACAGCCCATGTAGACCTAGGGCTGACCTTTTAAAGGTCGACACCCCCCTAAAAAATGAAACCCAATGCAAAAATAAAGACTCAAAATGCAAGTTAAGAGAGTTTGTACTTACTTGGTCCAGATAGAAGTTCATTTCGTCCACTGTAGCTCTCGGAATCACCACTTTTATCAAAGGGGGTCTTTTGGCTCTAAAGTCAATTTCCAAATCAGCAATGGTGATAATGAGCTGCCAGTTTCTATTTATAGACTTTTTGGCCTCTTTTTGTCACTTTTTTTGCCTCCCTTATCATTTTCTTTAAACCAAAAACCATTTAGAGTGATTCAGGAGTTGCATGGGAGGGATATGATCAGGTATCGAGATAGTTTTTTGGATTTTTGGGTAATTTTCGATGGTTCGTGATTTTTTTTTCCTAGGATCAACTTGAGCATATAGGTTAGGTTTCTACCCTGACTTTTGTACCTCAGTGTCTTTTTCCTTTTCCATAGGATCGATCCCATCAGGTTGTGACATAGAACAATCATAGTTGCTTTAGAAGTGTCGCGACTTGGTGGTAGAGCTTACCGGAACATGGATGCCCTAGGTAGATCCTGGTTGCATTATGGTATCCGTGCTGTCTCTAATCACTGTAGGCTCGGGAGTCCTTGTAGTTTTTCCTGATTATGAGTTTGAGCCCAATTTGAATGATTCCTTTTCGCTCTTGACCTCACCCTCAGGACTCCCAAAAGATATAACAGGTCTTCTTTTAAGCCCTTTTCAGACCCTCTAAACATGAAAATATTATCGAGTGATATTGTGGCCTTTCACACTCATTAAACTGAAATTTGAAGTCACGTCTATCTAGTGGTAGTTTACCCCTTTTTTGGTCCAGATAGTCAACTGTACGAACAAAGGCATACTCTATGGATATTTAGTTCTCTCTGTCTTAACACCCTTGGCCCTCGGAGGATTTTTCCCGAGTATCATTATTCTAAACATCAGTCTTGTCCTTGCACCTTGAACTTGTATGTTTGTAACACTCATTCCTCCATTGTAACGTAACATTCTTTTATTCTTTTTCCACAATCATTGAAAAAGACAAAAAACATCAAATATACCCCAAAAAGAGGAAGGGAAAAGTATTTTTTTTATTGCCAGCATAATGAGTCGCCCTTGGATAAAGAACATATGTCCGTTTGTACGTCAAACTATGGGATGTAATATGACCTTAGGAAGTTGTTCTCGATACATAGAGTTGTGTCCTCCTCTGTTTGGTTATTCTTCCAAACATATGGAGAGTTTGTGTTGCCTCCTGCTTCATAAACTTATGATTAATGCCATGCTACCTAAGTCTCATCATTTGTCATGTTGTTGTCTAAGGGAAGTTTCTACCAAGCCTGAGTCGACCCCTCTACAATTTGTCTCTTTCCCTCATACCTGGCCATCCTGAATGTCCAATTAAGTCTTTGTTTGAAATCAATGAAGCCTTCAGTCTGATCATCAAGATTCTCTAGTCTATGATCGATGAGTCATCAAAGACCTCTGGGTAGTGAAGTCATATAATCATAATACACTCCTACCCAAATTTTGAAGATTTTGAAGTTGTTGCTTGAGCTCTAAAGCCCTCATCTCCAGCCATCAAGCCTTATCAGCTTCTACGAAGATGGATACTCTACATGTATATCTTTTTGATTTCGAGATGTATCTCCATTGTGTACTGTTCGCGGCTATACTTTATATAGTTATATGACATGGATCTACAATGTATTTGATTGGTAGCCATGTGTTTATTCTATCCCAAGCATGGGTATGCCCACCTCGGTGAGACATTTGTTATTTTGCAGACGACGCCTCCCGATTCCTAGTTCCTAGGCCCACTTGTTTGGCACATCAGTAAATATTGGTAATGTATTTCAGCCATAAGATGCTCTTCTGACCTCACACATTAGGGGGCATTTGTTATAACCCTAATTTGCACCATACATGCTTACCTAGCATCAGGCCATCTCAGATTCCTTTTTTTACAAAACACTACTTAACAACTCTTCTAAAAACTCCATTTTTAAAAGTCCACACTAGTTGACCCACTACAGCCCGCGTGGATCTACAATGTCCACGCTAGCTATCCCACTACAGCTCGCTTGGACCTTCAGAAGCATGAAAAAAGGAAATTTGTCAACAGAACACACAGCTTTGGGTGAGTTAACTGAATCTTTCAGCCATGCATGGCCGAGGGTTCACCCAAATACCTAGCTTCTTCTAGCCTATAAAATAAGGGTTAGGAGTCCTATTTGGAGAAGGAGAATAATAGTAAAGAAACTCTACCCAATTTCACATTCCCATTGTCCCAACCCTTTAGCCATACTTGTGCAAAGAGATATACAAAGCAAAGAAGTTGGAGGAAATTTGAAGAGATGCCCAGGATCAGGTTCGCGGAGTAGTGGCCGGTCTCGACATTGTAAGTTGATTCATTAAAGTTAATAATAAAGAAATGCTTTTCCCGTCCCACTATATGAGTTCTTCATAGTTTAGTGNTAACCCATTAATTTGTAGAACAAATGCATGTAGAGTTTGTTGCGTGTTTTGTACGCAGTTCAGTCTTGGGAGGATAGCTGCTAGCAAGTGATCAAGAATGAAGAAGGATCGACATCGAACATCTGAAACAAGGTATGTTCATTTAAACATGTATTTTCTTGAAAGAAATGGGAATTAAGTCTGGGATGACAGTAGAAAGTAGGATTCTTTCGGTCTTATCTGCATGCATAATATAACCCTAAATGCTAGTCCGTAGGGGGGCTTCCCACCACAACACTGAGTCCTACAACCCCTCCTTCCTCTACCTCGTATAATACTTCATCTGCTTCACAGGTGTTTCCGAAAGGGCAATTAGTTAGGGTCTACCCCTGTGCCAACAAGGAGCACTAGCGCTCCTTGCAAGCGGGCAGGGGAGCGTTGATCTCCAAAAACACTTTTATGATGGTATTTTCTAAAGGTAAAAGTTTGTACTCTTTTCCAAATGACATATTTCCTTCTTTTAACCAGTATTAGAGAATATCTCAAGTGTTCTTATGATGTCGTCTACGATGCGACACAGGCGAGATGACAGTATAATTTCTGTGACACTTGCGACAACAGTGTGACACTTGTGACACTTGCAATAATTACAATGAGACATCATCGAAGTGAGTAATTTTGGTTTGTGACAACCAACCATTTAGGAAACACCTGCGAGGCAGGTGAAGTCTCACCTGAGGTAGAAGTAGGGGGGGTTACAGGACGCAGATGTCTGTAACCAAGCCAAGACACAGATATGTGATAATAACACTTTCGAGGGTATTCTGTTAATTCTTAGGAAGTGACATACATTAGTTCATTAACCTTATGGCCATCGCATAACATAATCTAAGATAGTTCTAGCAGAGTAATAACAAAAGATTATGCACCTTAAACACTTAGCACTTATCACTCTGAATCAGATCTAGCATTTTAACATAAGAAAAGCATTAAAGAAACTTGTATATATCCATAACATATCTAATCTAAGAACTAAGCAAAACATAACATACATAATCAGTGCACAAACAAAACCATAAGACACTAGATGTAAGTGGTTCACCCCATTGTGGGGCTACGTCCATCGACCGCTTCACCTCTTTATTATTCATTAATCTCTTACATTCAGTTACTCCTATGCACTAAGCAATAGATTCGATCTTCGCACCAGACAAAAGATCTGCACACTGAGCACCAGATCCTCCTTCCAAAAACTAGATCAAGGAACAAAGCCAACTCTCTATCAAGCACAAAGACTTAACACACATATATTCTCTTGCACAACTTGAATCAAACTACTTTCACTTAGCTAGCTCCAAACCCCCTTTTACAATATAGTCTTCTTTATTTATAATTTTACAAATCCTTACAATAAGGCCTAAATATGGGAAAACCCCATGGGCCGACATCCCATAACCCATTACAAAAACCCTAAATAACCCCTTACTGGGTCCACATAGCCACAAAAATGGGTGAGATCTACGATCTTAGCTCTGCCTTGGCGCTCCTTCCTCGACTAATGTGTCGAATTCCAAAAGTGGTCCAACTTTGACCAAGGTTTTCTCAAAACTTGGTCGAGGGCCAACAGGCCCCCAACACTCACCTGTGACTCGTCCCGAGTCACTCAGGTGAGGACAACGTTGCTTCAAAGGCCTCGCGCTTAAATCAAGCTTCTTTGAATTGCTTATTTTCCTGAGTCTCCTGCTCAGCAAGATCCTGTATCGTCTTCTTTGTAAAAGGCCCTTCCAAGAATTGTTCTATTGTTGCAACCACTTGATCCAATTGTGATCCCTGTCCATCAATCTATTCGAGCACGTTGCAGGATTCACCCTGCACAGGTTGTAGCTTCTGCGTCACTTCCATTACCCTACCTTGGAGGGCAGTGAAATGTTTCTATACTGTGCAATTATCTTGGGATCTCTTCATTCTTTATACCACAGTGAGAAGCTTCATTTGTGCCTGCATAAAAAATGCCTGTTGTTGCACCTCCTGTAACTTCGCTTCCAACTTCCTTAGCTCTGGATCCTCAACGAGGCATTCATATGTATTTGCACTTATATCACTCAGTTGTTTGAATTCTGAGGTGAGGTTTCTTATCCTTATTAGTGTGCTCTTAGCGGTCTCCTCTCTATGGTCATGCACCTCCTACGGGGTGCTCAGTACTGTTTGGAACTCCAAATCTGTTATCCTGGCCTGAAGCTGCTAGAGGGTCTCAATGAGCTTCACTACTTGAACTTTGAATGGATCCTATTCCTCTTGTACCAAGCCTAGTACAGAGCGACATGCTTTACTCACCGCTTCTTTGACCATGTCCCTCTCTAAGAGAAGCCTCTCCTTTTCTCTCTGTAGTTTTGTTTCTTCCTCCTAGAGATTCCCCTAAAGATCTACTTTCTCTCTTTCTTGGGATGCTACATTGTCCTGTGCTGCTTGTAATTGCGCTAGGAATTCATATTTCTCCTACTTCAAGGATTTTGTAGCCTTCTCCTTCTCTTCCTAGACTCTCTGGAACCAGGATTTTGTTGCATTTGCGACTCTTCTCAATTGGGTTGGTTCATCTCCCAATTCTATAGTCTGTGATGAGGAAGGTGAAGTGGGTACTGCGCAGACCAAATGAACAACTTGGTGTACTTCCTTCAGTTCCCTCTCAATCATTCCATATATCTCCTCCTTCTTCTCTAGATATCTCTACAATATGTCCTCGAAAGCGTCCTCCATAGCTTCGTGGACCAAACTGATATCGTCCTCAGTGAGAGTGGCCTCCAACTGAGGATTATTAGTGTGTGTCTTGTTCCTTACTGAGGGTTTCTTTGGAGAAACCTTCCTCTTCTATGGTGTGACTGTCCCAACAGGGGGATATTTCGATGGTGTAGCTTCGCCTCCTCCTTTTTCTTCTTCTCTTTCATCTCCTCCTCTCTATCCTTTTGATTCATCTTATCCTCCTCCTCTTGGAAAGCCAGACCCGTTATCTTCAAAAGCATTGTCCTCTTCATTGCTCTCTATATCCTGAACTTCCTCTCACTTCTTATTATTCTTCGTCCCACTAGACTATCTAACATGCTCGACTTGGGTGACTATGGGGCTTCCTATGGTGTCAGTGTCAGAGAGTTCTTCATCAGTGACAGGTACACAAAATTCCTCTGTCCACTCCTTTATAATTTGATCCCTCACTTCATATGTTATCTTGTAGTATGACTATAGTTCTTCCCGATTCTCGTCTCTATGTGTAGTGATGTAGATGAAATGAGGATTTGCATGGAACTTTGCTATTGGTCGGTACTGGTGCAGGGCACATAGTGTCATGTGTGGAAATGATTCAATGGAAACCTTTAATTGTTGATAGTATGCATGAAACACGACATTGGACTGCCACTGCTTTGTCATGTCATTCGTATACCATAGCATTGAAAACCAAACGGCCAATTGCTCCGAGGGTTTGATCTATGGGAAGGTGGATCCTTCAGGAATTTTCCAAGCGACAAATGAGATCAAAATGATCAACCATCTATAATGGAATTCATATCCCAAGTCCTGGGATTCACGACAATCCCTCTCCATATCATTGTCGAGGTAGTTCACCTAGTTCATCTGCATGCCCTCCACACATTTTCCTGTGAGGTCCACCACGAACCCGGTGACCTGTGTGGGGTAGTTCTTCATTACAATATTTTCAGCTCTGAGTTGGAAAGAGAGGCACATTATGCCATCTTGTATAGAGGCTACCTTGTAACCTCGCTTTTCTTTTTCGACTTCTCTATAAGTTTCCTTGATGTGTTGTGCAAAGGAATGGTATGAAGCCTTCCCTAGATAAAACTACTGAGGGTTGGGACCCTTCACACTTAATCCTGTGATCCAGTGGATCAACACTGGATTCACAGTAATCCTTTGATCGATCCATAGGTATATTCCATGATAGCACGACAGGAGGATTTTTACGCAAGTGTTAACCTCTTGGTGGCAACCAAAATGTAGGATCTTCACCATATTCATCATAGTGGACTGCACCAACTCCTTAATCCATGGATGTGAGATGAGGTGATGCTTCTTTCCAGTTGTCTTCATGAGATAGCGGTGGGCCACCAACATGGCGTAGTTCTTCTGGTCTCCCAAGTTGAAGTCATTGTTCTTCAGTAGTGGGATCTTTCCTAACTAAATCCTGACTACGCATATTCCTTTTGGAATGTATGCAGTGAACACGACATACTAAAAGTCTTGGGGGATATTTTTAGGGTTAACAATGCTAGCCAAAGGTGGGATATACTCAGGTAGGATCGACGAGATCTCCTTTACATTAGCCAGATCGTCATGGTGCTTACTTCTTTGTTCTATTCTGGGGTTGACATGACTAGAACAACGTCCAATCAAAGGGGAAGCATGAAGTCCCCTAGTCGATGATGCCTGTACACCTTCAAATATCAATATGTCGGTCATTATCTTCTTAAGGACCTCCTCGACAGACTTCTCTAATTCACTAGGTTTTCCCGACATTCTAGTTTTTAACAAACAGATGGGGTAGGAAAAAAGACAGGCGAGGTAGGAAAATAGACATGTGGGGTCTAGTTTTAAATGACACAACTCAACACTTGGACAATTATCTATTTAGCTCAGTCAATCACGGGTAGAAAAAATTGGTCCCAGCATAGGGACCGATGAGTTAAATAATTGAGGTATCGTAACAGATCTTCCAACAACCAGGAAATGACTTCATCAATGTAAATCTATCTGTTATGGTGTGGTATCAACGTCCAAAAGCGGTCCATCAGCCCAGAAATGCATTTTATAATCATTCTGGAGCATCATTCTAATGGTCGGGGTGCCTCCAAGGGTCATATAACTTTGCCAAGGTGAATTCCCATTCTGCGCGGACCTGCTATTCCAGTGATGTTCAAATCCTATGAACTTGCCTCCTATGAGGTTCCATTCTGCCAAGTCTTCGATCTTGTCTCTATAGCTTCTTGTATATTTTCCAACTTAGCTTTCTTTTTATTGTGCTTCCTTGCCTTCTTCCCTGTGATTTTTGTTTCTCTAACTATTTATGGAATCCTCTTTCCAGTCTTATTCTTATTTTCTCCTAGTGCAATGGCTTCACACTGTTGAGGTGCCCTCAAAGGGTCTAAAGTTAATATCCCTTTTCTTAACACATCCAGAGTGGACATATATAGGTTCCTCAAGCCTTCTTGCATTCTTTATACCTTGACAGTTGATTCTCTTGCCTTTTGTCCCTCCTGTGTTGTTACTTTGTTATGTTTCTTCGACTTATCCTCTCATTCTTATATTAGTCGGTCTATTTTCCTAGCTATGAAATCCCTTAGTTATTTCTTTTTCTTTTCTATATCTTCTTCCTCTTCTTTCCTTCTAATCTGATCCTTCTCAATCCAAGGCTTACCTAGTAAAAGTGGGAAAGGGGTGTTGTCCCCAATAACCTTAATGACTTCATATTCCTCTTTAGTCGATGTTCCATGAACAATAATAGGTACATTAGTAACTCTTCCACATACGGTTATCATCTTTCCCTTAAACAAGCCTATCCTTCCCAACGAGGGTATCACAGTAGGTTTTCCCAAAATTTTCCAACTTTCTTCTATCATAATATTCACTTGTGTTTCTTCATCCAAGACACCGTCTATGTTGAACTCTTCTATTCTTGCACTTATGTGTTGTTTTAATTTCAGGATCTCTGGTAAACTGACATCTTTGTGAACATCCATCATTTATTTCAACTATACTAATGTAGTCTGAACTTTATCTGATTCTTTCTCTTTATGACTCCCTAACATTCCCTTAGTCTCTTTACCTCCTTCATAGTTTTCTTGTCTCATGTTCATTTGTTCAACTTTAGCAATCATCTTTGGACAATCCTCAACCTCATGACCACCAATCTTACAACAAATACAAATAGGACATGTTTAAGGGAATTCCTTAGCAAGATGTTCCGGTCTTCTGCAGTTATAACACAATTTCAATCCTCTTTTTCTTTTAAATGTTCCCCAACCTCTTTTGTACTGTGTAGTTCCCCTAGGATCATAGTGCTAGACCTGCAATCTATAAAAATTATTTCTAGGTTCTTGCATCC
Source organism: Picea mariana (assembly GCA_032191745.1). Taxonomy (NCBI): domain Eukaryota; kingdom Viridiplantae; phylum Streptophyta; class Pinopsida; order Pinales; family Pinaceae; genus Picea; species Picea mariana. The sequence goes on from JASDQU010106263.1 coordinate 61,947, forward strand.
ATTTATTAGTACAAGGACTCTTTATATGCATAGGAATACCATATATTTCTTCATTTCCATTAAATTTACTCAAATCAATTCTTTCTTTCAACTGTTCCCTAGACGTCAGACTAGGACAAAATATATTAAACATACTTAGGTTCATGCTTTCAAAACAAAAAATTTCACTTATCTTACTCTTGTCAAAGTACAAAGATTTACCTCTTTTTGGATCTTACCTCTTTCTTCAGATCAGATTTATTTCTTAGCACAAAGCTTCGCAAGTCAAGTAGAGTACTGTGCACTTCAGTGACAGATCTACACACAAAGCTTGTCTTTTTCTTTACTTCAGTTCCCAACAATCACAGTTTTAGGTCCCGACATCGAAACCATTTGTTGGCACAGGGGCACACACAGGGTTCAATGCTTAACAGTGAACCAAAAAAACCCTGACTACTGACCCTTTCAAAAACACCTACGAGGAAGGTGAAGTCTCACCCAAGGTAGAAGAAGGGGGGGTTCTAGGACGCAGGTGTCTATAACCAAGTTAGGACACAGATCTATGAGAATAACACTTCGCAGGGTATTCTATTAATGCTTAGGAAGTGGCATACATTAGTTCATTAACCTTTTGGACATCACAGAACATAATCTAAGATAGTTCTAGCGCAGTAATAAAAAATGATTATGCACCTTAAACACTTAGCACTTAGCACTATGAAATAGATCTAGCATTTTAACATAAGCAAAGCATTAAAGAAACATTTATATATCCATTAAATATCTAATATAAGCACTAAGAAAAATGTAACATAGATAATAATTGCACAAAGAAAATCATAAGACACCAAATGTACGTGGTTCACCCCAGTGTGGGGCTACGTCCACCAACCGCTTCACCTCTCTATTATTCGTCAATCTCTTACATTCAGTTACTCATGTGCACTAAGAAATAGATTCGAGCTTTGCACCAGACATGAGATCTATGCACTGAGCACCATATCCTCCTTCCAAAAACTAGATCAAGCCGCAAAGACAACTCTCTATCAAGCACAAAGCCTTAACACACATATATTCTCTTGCACAAAGCGACTTGAACTACTTGTACTTAGCTAGCTCCAACCCCCCTTTTACAATACAACCTTCTTTATTTATAATTTTACAAATCCTTACAATAAGGCCTAAACATGGGAAAACCCCATGGTTCGACATCCCATAACCCATTACAAAAACCCTAAATAATTGCTTACTGGGTCCACATAGTCCGCAAAAATGGGTGAGATTTGCGATCTCAACTCCGCTTGGGCGCTCATTCCTTGACCAATGTGTCGAATTCAAAAAGTGGGCCAACTCTGACCAATGTTTCCTCAAAACTTGGTCGAGGTCCAACAAAACCCAGCAATCATCCCCGAGGACATCACAAGATTGCAGGTTGGCTCATTCAAAAATTCGTTCTAGGAAATCGCATGAATTTTTACCAGGATAACAGGACAGGAAACCACAACTAGCATATCCCAAATGATTCTTTACATTATTTATTTCAATATCAAGGAACAAGCCATATTTGAATGGGTTAAGTTGATTTCCATTGAAATCTCTTCCCAATTGGCGCCATATAAGGAGAAGAAATTATTTATGTCATCTTACTTGGTTTTGGCGATAGCGTATTGCTGTCAGTTCCTGAGATTATCTATCTGCAATAAGGTAAACTATGAATTTGACCCAGTAACCTTCTGGTATCAAACATTTTGGAGGCACAAGGCCTCCCAACATTTGTATGAAGTCTTTAATGATTTTGTCTCAGGTTTGAAAGAATTGTTGTTCGGAAAAAACACTCCCCGAATGTCTGACCAGGCAAGTAAGATCTTGGATAGGAAGGGGACACTAGAAAACATGGAAAATTATAACGTTATAATGTTTTTTGTATCCAAAGAAAATCCTTCCTTCCTTCCATTCCACATATCTAACAAAATGTTTGTTGCTGAGATAGAAAGGGAGTACACCTACTGGTTTCATTTTTTCCATGAAAAGAGAAAAAACCAATTCATACCTCTGCCTTGGAAAGATGGGGATTTCATATTCAAAAATATGAACAAAATTGATGAATTCGCATGACACTTCCACATCCTCAATTTAAAATATGCTGAAAAAGTGAAAGGGTTCGACCCTAGTGGTATTTTTGTAGAACATCTATTGGTTGTCGGTTTCAACAATTCTTTCATTAACACTATTATGAATGAATATGGAGAAAATGCTTGAAGCACTCCTTCTCATGACACTGACAACCTGGAGACAATAGTCAACACCAATGAGTCATACAAGAAAAGAGGAAAAAGTTTGGGTGAGAAAAGTGCCCAATCCCCGACTGTCATGCCAAAGAGTACAACATCTCAGAGCAACGCTCCAATGGTCTACCCAAGTAAGAAATTTACCCATAGTTCTTCATGAGGACGAAAATATAAAAACCCTCCTTTTGGAAAAATTGAAAGTTCTCATAAACTTCCCTTGAGGAAGAAATGAAAAAACATTGTTTAAGAAGAGGAGGGACCTCGGGGAGAATGTGATATCCATGACCTCTCCCTTGAGGATATGGAACTTGAAATTGACATCGATAAAGTGATCCCCAACATTGAACAACTAGAGAACACAGCTCACCAGAACCCTCAGATGGAAATAATTGAGACCGAGAAAGTGAATCCAAAAAAAATGATTATTGAGAAAATAGATGTAAAGAATAAGAAGGGGAAATCTCGTTTAGAGATTAACCTACGAAACTTGCAGCTTTCCCAAATTTTCCAGATACACCAATGAAGTGGAGATGCTCTAGACAACTCTATTGAAGGCCTTGAAATGGATAATGTCAGGTTAAAGGAGAGAATCAAAGAATTGGAGGAATCTCTAATGCCCCTTCCAATCCCTGGTAGTCCTTTAGCAATGATTGGGCCTACCACACCTACGGAAAAGTTAAAAGGATCGACAAGCCTTGTCATATAATCCCAAGGCTATGTGGAAAATACTATCAGGAAAAGAATGGAATTAATAACATAGGCTTGGGAGATGTCAAAGAGCATGGTCTCTTTTAGGACGAGAGCACACACTTTTCATGAATATCTGCAAGCATATTTGAAAAATGAGGAAGGTTTCTACCTTAATATGGTTGTACCATTTGGTGTTAAAGTTACTAATATGATATAATTGATAAGAACATAGGAGGATATCCCTTCTCCGAACAGAATAAAATAGTTGAATGCATGATGGAAGGAAATAGTAAAAAACTTGAATGGCATTGTTCAAGCATGTAGCTAGGACATAACTAGAAGAGAGGAATTATTCAAGAAGCTAACTGAGATAGATCTAGTTGGTAGTACTAATGAGGTCCAAGACCCAAAATTGATATTCAACTCATTTTTCTTAACCAAACAATAATTTGATGAACAAGTTGATATCTTTAAGGGGTTGTCACTTCAAAAATTCTATGGCATTCTTGAATATGGTGAAGATGACGTGGAAAACTGGCTAGTTGATTATTCGATCAAAAATCAAGATATTGGGGAAGCATTGCGAAATATTTCTATTGATACAAGGGACTTAGAAGGTGAAATATTCAATATAAAAATCCGACATGAAATTAACGTGGCACTAATGAGGAGCTACATCGAGGAGTGGTTCAAAACAGTTGTTGATGATCTCACCAATGAAGGGAAAAGGATGGTTGAGACGGCTCCTGTAACCATTGAGGAAAGCCATAAAAGGACATCAATGAGCAAGTGACAAAGGGAGAGATATCATCATAGTAAGTTTATACTGATCACATCTTTTTGTCTTTATCAATATCTTCATCCAGTTACTCCACCTCTTTAAATAGAAAGGTTTAACCGAAGACCGATATTTTTCTTTTTCTTCTTTCCAAGTCTTGCTTCCTTCCACCGCCCACTTTATTCTTTCTACGAAGTTCATTATTATAAATATTTGATTTATGTTCTGCAGGAGCCCCAATCCCAATCATTATGACAAACACATTTTAATTTCAGAGAATATGTATTGAACTATATATTTTTTAGAAATTTCAAGAAAGCTATTTTGGGAACAATATTGACTATACTTTGTAACCTAGTTTTTCCTGAATAAATTATTTGAGGTTGATCTATCATTATCTCCTTTTGAGATACCTGTTGAAACAAAGTTTATTTTTCTTCTTATATCCTAAAACTCAGTTTTCTTTGGTAATGGAGACGCCCTTAGTTCTAAAAAGGAGTCAAAGTATTTCAAGAGTTTTGGGTTTCGGGGTTTGGCTATTCACGAAGTATGATTTTCAATAACAACTCCAAAGTCCCGATAACGAAGTCCCGAAAACATTGTTTAAAAGAAATTAAACTAAATTAAAAGGAATAATTAAAAATGTTTAACGGTTTTCTAAACCTTTTGTATTTTCTTTTTCAGCTATCTCAACTTAAACAGTAGTTCAAAGTCCTGATGTGCTTTTTACGAAATCTCTTTTTAATCGTGATTAACTAAATTTTAAACATACTTAACAAATCGTTAATCAGTCGCATTTCAGAAAATCAAAGAGTTATCACTCTTTTGCACTCAAAAAAACCTGAAGCCCGAAATCCTAAAAGTATTAAGCACTTAAGCATAATTAAATTAACATTAAAATAGGGTTAAAGATATTAAATGACTTTTCACATTTCTCTATTAAGGAGTTTTCGAAGACATTCCTTTCGAAATCCTAGATTTGAATTGTCGATATATGTTATTATCTATAATGGATTAGTGGAGATATTTTTAGAGTAAAGTGTGTATCTACAGGTGTACCATCCCCATTAAAGCATTTAATTTTTATCACATGTATCAGTACGCTCAATTTAAGGCAAGTTAATGGTTAATAAAGGTTTGTTATTTCGAATTTCATTCTTACTTTCAGATAAGAAGCGAGTTACATTCAAAAGCGCTCACGTATTTCTTCTCTGAAACAGGTTTTCATTTTTAGAACAAACATCATGACACCCAGAAAAGAGCCTACGAAGAGTGTAGAGGCTGGTGAGAGATCAAATCCAGATGGAGATGTTATATCCGATACTACACCATATTTTTGATATCTTGGAGTATGAGCTGAGGAATTGCCCCGACGACTTCGGAAACAAAAAAACTAAAAATAAACTCAGGTATATAGAAGAATCTGAGCTCCATAAGATAGCCACGTGGGCGAGACTCATGCCATACAATGACATGATAAACTGGGATTTAGAAAAAACTGACATTCAAACTAGGAGCATTCTAAATCACCAAAAGGTCGTCATTGGCTCATTCAGTCCAGAGCATATCCAAGTAATGTATAAACTGTCCCCTGTCTCTAAATACATTTTAATGCCAAATTCGTAGAATAATTTCAAAGAAAGGAGTGTACAGAATTGGATCAAACATATCCAGGTATAATCAAAGATTGTTGGGGAATTCCAGTGAAATTTAGAGCTAATACCCATGGAATTTATGCCACGGAACCGTTAAACGAATACATGGTTTATATAGAAATGATGTTGTGTAGACTGTTTGGGAGGAAAAGTCCTACCCATTTCCTGGTGGAATAGGTGCCAATTATACACGAGGTAACAGAGGATTTTACCTTCAATTGGGCCAAAATCATGTTAGATAACCTAGCTAAAGAGATTAAGGATTACCAAATGGAAAAATTGAAAGGTTGACCTGTATTGTTTTACATGTCTGCATATATTATGGATTCTATCTGTCACATGACTCCATTCCCCTTGGTGAATTGGAGCTGGAACCCGGCCTATGCTGAACCCATTCATGTTTATCACTCTAAACTATGGGAGGAGAATGTTAAAGATTTATTTTATGAAATTTGTCACTACGTAGTGATACCTGTGCACCAAATTTTGTATGGTTATGCACCCCCTCGGATTTCAGAGCAAATCGTGGGAAACCTTAAGGTAGTTGCATATTGGTTCACCGAAGAGAATTTATCTTATGTCAAAGTCTTTGGATGTTCAATCCCCCCTCATTCTCTCCCTAAATTTCTCACTAACAGACTAGTGTGCAGAGAAGTGGCATACCAGATAATAACAGGAGGCATTGGTACAGAGTTAAAAGCATCTTAGAAGAAATTCTTGCCAGTTTTTTCTCTGTATATTGGGAATTTTTCATTGCTTAATATTGGCCATTCTAAAGTGGAAGCCACAACATTAGAAGACATTAAGCTAGTAGATATTGAACTCAGAAATAACGACCCATACCAAATTGTGGGAAATCATCTAGCTCATTGCAACATGAAAACGTTTGAACATGAAAAATCCCCCTGTGATGACATATTCAAAGGAGCCAGAGCATATGAGGAGATATTAGAGAGAGTTCAGGCACTACCCCCTGACCTACAGACCATATTTATTACTTTCCATAAGCACAGACGAAGTGGTTTTCCAAAGATACTACAGGGAGAAATGGTAACCTCTCCTCCAAAACAGGAAATTGTACCCACAAGTTTCAACTCAAAGCCTTCTAACGAGAAGACTACAGAAGAAAATCCAAAGAAGACTAAAGCGTCTTCACAAAAAGAAGAAGCTTCACAAACATATTACCCAAGGTCGGGAATAGAGTTTGAGCTCGAGACACCTCTAAATTCGAGTCAAATGATTCCACCTTCATCATCAACTATTCCTTCTGATATTCCCAAAACAACAGGAAAAACCCAATCTACAGAGTTGGGCAGCCCTATTACATCATTGACTCCTTTACAGTCAAAATTTTGGACTCCTCGTCTAGAAGTTATATATGTAAGTGACCTCACTCCAATCTCTAGAGAATAGATACCTTCCTATGATTATTATTTCAGTAAGAAGAGGAAAGAAGTAGTGAAACAGGAAATTCATTTGAGAGAAGGCACAATGGTAAAGAAACACAGAGTGATCATAGATGGACAGAACCTAGAAGAGGAAGATTTCGCCACTGAGGTAGTAGGCTCTATGGGAGCTTTGGCAACAACTTACTTATTTTCAGTTGACAATCTAAAAACAATGTTGAAGCAGAAGAATCAAATGATAGCCCAGATGCAAGGCCAAATAAAGACCTCAGAGAGGAGTATTAGAGAGGAAATAAATAAAGGGCCAGAAAAATATAGAGTTGCTGACAAAAAAGAGATTCAACTGCTCAAATATAGCTTGGATGAGATGTATAAGAAGATGCAAGCTAGTCAGGGATAGGTCATCCATCAGGAAGAATTAGCGAGACAGTTGTAGGATAGGCTGAATTCTATTCAAAATTAGGTGATAGATTTAAACATTTTTCAAGCTTAGCCACTGGAGGTGCATATGAAGATAGAAGCAGAGAAACAAAGATTACTTTCTAAATTATAGTTTATTCAGAACTATTTCTGAGAGGTAAGTCAATATTTTGATAAAATTGTTTTTAAAGAAAAAGAGGCTAAAGCAGCCAGAGCCACTTTTCAAAAGGCAGTTGTACTTTCTGCAAAAGAAGAGGTATCAAAATCTCCAAGGTTGTATGTTGCAGAGCAGATCAGGGGTGATATCATGCTTAAAGTATGGGAGGCCAACTTAGTCTAAAGAAAGAAAATGGCCAAGGAAGTCAAGGATAATTGCGAAGAGACCTTTGATTGCATATACAAAGGATCATTGGGCATCGGTAAAGATGATTTTCCTGGGTTATTAGGCAGATCAGTATTGTAAGACATCAACTGAAACTCAAAGAGAATTTGAATGAAATTCAGATAGAAATTTCGTAATTAAAAGAGGTTGATGTTACGTAAATAGATAGGTGGATGGTGAAGCCAAATTTAAAATTGCAATCAGTTAAGTTTGCTGACAAAGGGTTTGAAGACCGATTTCTGAAAATTCAGAGAAATCTTTATCTATTCGAGGCAAAGGATATACCAGAGCCTCCTAGATTTTTTGTGCATTTTCTAGAAAAATGTATTGAATGTCTAAAACCAAAAGAAGGAGATACTTCAAAGAAGCAATGAAGTATCATGTTGTAGGCTCATATTATCAAGATGATATAAAAGTAAAATATAACCATGCAAATGGTTCAATTTTGCATTTGTATAACCGCTAGTCCCTAGGAATCAGGAAATTACCAAACATCAAGTATTGGTGATTTTGTATAAATATAATTTCATAAGACTGAGAAAAAGATTTTTTTGCGGTCGATTGTACTAGAGAATTTTTTTTCATTTACAGTGATTAATGAGAATACGAAATGGAGATTCCAGATTCTGTCAGCCCTGAGTTATGTGTGCCTCTTTACTTTCATTTTTAGCATCTTTCCCTTATGTGTCTTTGATGAAGGTTTAACTACAATTTAGTACAACATCTACTGTAGTTAGGAGTTATTTGGTTATCTAATTGTTTATAGTATTTCCTCTGTGCTTGCTATTAGCAGGCTCAAGACCTGTAGATTATTCAGATTACTATATTTTTATGCTTCATTAGAGATCTCTCATCTTTCTTCTTCCTCTGTTGCAAAGTGAGATTCCTCCATGATTGATGCCTCACCTTGTTTAAGCAGATTTATGTTCTTCCCCCATCACTTTCAAGATTGTTTTTTTGAATTTGACTCAGGAACGGGAAATGGCCTCTGAAATTGTTATATTATTAATTTAAGTTTGGGAACTTTTCTCTTATAATCCGAAACCGAAATAGAAAACCTTGAAAACAAAGTAATAGGTTTGTAACCTTTATCCTTCATGACGGTACTAGTTACAAGGCAACCCAATATAGAACCCGACCTTTCAGATCAGACTAGCATTGCTTTAAAATTATTTAACATTATCTTGCAAACAACAAACATCTGGGTTGAATTAGAACGTTCATGGGCAGCAATTGAATGTGATATTAGCATCCTGGAACACTAGGAATCTAGAAAGAGATAGTTAAGAAACCAACCATATCTTTTCTTTTTAGTAACTAATACATTTTATACCTTAACTCTCTCTACCTTTTTTGGATGCCTAGAATTTATATTTTAAAGCCTTAAGTATAAACTCTGGAACAACATATTTTTGGCTCCATTGTCGGGGAACGAAGAAACGAAACTATTTTCCCTGGGAGGAACGACATTGATAATTTCTTTCCTTGGTAGTGAAGAAAGATTGAAAATTTTATAAGGCTACTTTCATATTTCACTTGGTAACTCCACGATTAATAAACTGGCTTTTAATTGAAATAATACCAAGAAGAATTCATATGACAAACATACTTCGCTTGTATCTAACCCATAAAAAATTTTGAAATCAAGAAGATACCTTAAACAGACTGCTTCAGTGAAAAATAATATTTATCAACCTAAATTCATACAGCCAAAAACTAAGGATCTACCTGAAAATTCAAATACTTCACTCCTTTATGGAGAACTATCCACCAATCGAATTGAAACCCTAGAGCCTGGATTGGTCTTACCCGAATTTAAAACTGAGACTTTCTCAACTGTTCCTTTCACCTATAGGAGTAAAAGATCTATCTCACTCCCCACTTTGATTGACATTTATTCACTTCCCGAAGTTCAGTTTCCCATCTCTTAGAACTCCGACAAATATACTATATACCTTGACTATACTCATGTTGATTCTTTTGTATATTCACCTTGTGAGTTCGAAGAAACGAGCCCACGATTTCCAAGTCCTTATTTTTCGAGTTTTTTTCCCCTTGACAACCAGTTTCCTGAAATCATCTTGTCCTATTCATCCCCAAACTGAAGGGTTATCACACCCCTTTAAAACTCTTCCTTATAATCTTCAAGTTTCACCCTCTAAAATATTAATGGTTGCGGCCGGAGGAGGTGGGGTTGCGGGTGGAGCCATAGGTGGTGCTGGGGGAGGAGGAGTAGGCGGTCAAGTACCACTCCCTAGAATATTTTCCAAATTGGATGCTAGATATGCTCCTTTGGTCCTCCCAGTTCCTCTCCACGATCTACCCAAAAGTTACATGAAAAACCTGTCGAAATTCACAGGAGAAGGTGATTTAACCACTACTGAACATATCAATTTATTTGATCAATTTACGGACATCCTTAGTCTTAAACATGAGGATGTTTATTCGAGACTCATGGTTCATACTTTTGAAGGACAGGTGAGAACCTAGTTTCGAGGTCTAGCAGCAGGATCAATACAGTCATACGATGAACTAGAAAATGCTTTTATCAGACAATGGGGAGAAAGGAAAGACCATCTCTACTATCTAACCGAATTTGGGGCTCTGAGAAAGAAAAACTTTGAATCAGTTATCGAGTTTACCCAAAGTTTTAATAAATTGTATAATAAAATTCTAGCCAAGGTCAAACCTTCCCAACCCACAGTGAAAGTAATTTTCGCAGGGGCTTTTGATCCTAATTTTGCCATGTTGTTGAGGGAGAGAAGATTAATAGACCTCACTAAAATGCAAGATGATGCCTTAGAAATTGAATCAAATATGATGGCATCAGGTAAGCTAAAAAGAAATTTTGAAATAGGAAATAGGGAAACTGGATGGTACAGAGACCAAGCGGGACCCTCTAGATCAAGTAGGTCTTTTGAAGACAAGATGGATGACATGGCTAGGATAATTAAAGAATTGTCGAATAAGATCTCAAGAATGGAATTAGATCAATCAAAGAACGAACATTTCCCTAGAAAGGATTTCAAAAGGAACCCCAACCCTCAAACTCAACAAAGACAAATTAAGAATGAGGATCAAAAAATCCAAGCCCCCTTTAAAAGTGAAAACTTTATAGGAGGAGAAGACATGCAAGATTTTGAGGATTTATAAGAATACATAAATAATCTTGGTCATGACTGTCAACAACCCTATTTAACAAGACAAGATTATGAAAAATCCTTAAAAACATAATACATATCCGAAAATAACAAGAATAATGAGATTACATAAGATTCAACCTATCAAGGAATCATTGATGACATAATGGATGAACTCCACCAAAAGTACAATCTAAGGCCTAGATACAGGAACGTCACAACCACCCCAGTGAAAAAAATCTTGCCAAGGGGGGAAACAGATGAGGCAGTTTCAAAAGCTGTTGAAAAGTAGACTGTTAGAACCAAAGTTGTTGGCACGCATCCTACTAAGGAAAAGCCAATGGAAACATTAGTCATCAACACAAGGAAAACAAAGAATCATGTGGCCAAAACAAAAACCTCACAAAAAAATTAAACTGAAAAGAAATGGATAGAAGAACAAAACATAGAATTTGATAGACCAACGAGAAATTTTAATCTGGAAAATGAAATTAATAAAATCGAAATTCCTATACCTCTTGTCAAACTCGAAAAAAACCCAATATACAAAAAACCAATTGGTAAAATGATTAATTTTTTAGATACTGAAAGTCAGGCTGACGTGATAAATCTAGAAGATGACAAGACTAATATAATTTTTGGTCCACATTTCGAAGGTACTAGAGATACCATTGCCCCTTTCTATATCACACTAACTGTGCACGATCACCTACTCCATAATTGCATGTTGGATTCTGGAGCCTCTCACAATTTAATGCCTAAATCCGTTATGGATAGACTTGGTCTCGAAATCACTCAACCTTATGGATATCTATATTCGTTTGATTCATGAAAAGTCAAATGTATAGGTATGATAAAAGATTTAGTGGTTAATCTGATACCTGTGAAGAGCGTTCTAATGGATGTGGTTGTCACTAACAT
>JASDQU010106263.1:148750-158864 GCA_032191745.1 Picea mariana
TTCCATTCTCCTTTTGAATGAACCATGAAGAGAACAAATTTTCCAATATGAGAGATTACCTTTCATCAGTACTTTGTCAATACCAAGGAGACTACAATAGTCATAGCTACCTATGGTAACTTATAAATATGGCCTACCAAAGTAATAATGACACTACAAGTATTGGACTCATAAATAACATGACATTTCCACATATAGGTTGTCCTAAAAGAACATCAAAAACTTCAAGTGGGGAAAAATCACACAATACCTCATCTTTGAAGGTATTGATGTCATAGGACATGTGTCATTACTAGTTAATGTGGATGTCTAATCCCTATCTCAACCAATTGATTGTGTATGGTTGTGGGTGTCGTGTTGTTGGCAAATTCAATCTCTTGACAAGCTCAATTGAGATTAGGTTCTTCTATCCCACCGCTATCAATAATGAAATGTAGTGGAGTCTCCTTCACCCACATGTGTGAATGGAAGAGGCGCTCCCCCTCCTCAGGTCCCTTCAAATATTCTAGTTGGATCTTTTCAATTGCAATGGTAGCACTTATTTCTACATCAATGATCCAATTTCCCTTATCCTTCTCTAAATTAGAGTCTGATTCAGGCTCAACCAATAATGATTGTTTCGAGCAACCTTCATTAGTGTTGTGCAAGGGACTTTTGTGGAACTCACACAAATTTCTAGTGTCCTTATTTAACTTCCCATTACCCTTATTTACCTACAACTTGGGATAGTTGTCTAGAGGTTGGTTATCCTTGCTTCATCCTTGTTTTATGAATTAGGGTCACCTTTACCATGCTTCTGTTGTGGCATATTTTCATACCCAAACTCATGGTTATTCCTTAGCGTAAATTTATGTTCGATTTTGACAATATATTGATAAGCGACTCTCGGCTAGGAGATCTCCAACAAACAATGGCCCCCATTGGGTTAGGTTCCCCCATTAGATGGGGGAACATCCAATGAATATGACTCCTGGAGAGTCACATGCCTTAGTGAAGAAGTCCTCTTGCTTTGACAATCCAATTGTAACGTACCCATCCCCTAAGCTGAGTCTCGTCACTGCACAAATGACCTGGCCTGCTAAATCCAATTTTAAAAATGCTCATACATATAAAATAAAACCAAGGGGTAGCAAACCCATAAAAATTATAACAAAACAATATGTTGATTTACCCATGCATCTAACAACATACATAAAAATGTGAATGCATCCAATAAGCATGCAACAAATGCACAACATTCAAATATTCATTTGCACAACGAAATAATCATAATAAAGAAACACAACACTTATTTTTTTATAAAATATAATCAACTGGTTGCATACAAAGGATGAACCTCCCATCCATATGTGTTATTGTTCATTTTCTATTAACAGTAGGCCACCCCTGAGATGAGGCTATGAATCCAAAAGGAGATATGTTCCTCCAGTTGTCTACTCTCCACGCTCAACAACCCAAAACTCAAGTTCTACTCCTACATCTGTTCCAATCCACTAACTCCCTCTTCCCCACAACCTGCATAACCCATGGAATGTACCCCCTTCACTACTCATAGTCCCTTGGGATGTACTAGTCATTTATCGAGGCTTCCAGTGCACTTGGTTGGCTAGGAATATCTCAGTTGTGGACTCTAGGATCTCTCAGTTTCTTTAGGAGTGTTCACAATAGCATTCACAAGGCTCTTGAGACATTTCCTCAATAGGAAATCACGTTGCAGGCTTACTGCTTATTTGACAGAACATGCCACATTTCTAGCATAAAACATAGCCAAAAAATGAATGATTTCAAGCATAGCATGGATGGTGCTCTTCCCATCACTCAACCCCCCTCAAGCTTTCCAAAATATTCATGTAAAAATTGTCTAATTTATGCATACGTATTTCATTTTCCTCAATCCAATTGACTGCTCACTCTACCCAATGTTTATTGTACTTCAATCTCATTCTCCCTAATAACTATGGGATTTGAATCTCACACCCACCCTCTTACATGAAATAAATTACTAGCTTTGGGAACAATCAATAACAAAATAGAAGGTTACATACAATGATAATAATTCACGAAAAGTGGGTTGGATTAATACCCATGAATAAATTTCCCTTGGACCCCTCTCTCTTGTGGAATCATACCCCCCATCATTTTCATCCCTCTCGTAGTGATTACTATTTTTATTAATCATTTCAATTTTAATGATATACAATTAGGCCCAAAGCCATATCAACACACCAAGCTTTTCATAATGCAATCAAAACTCCACCAATAAATAAAAACCAATGTGTCAACAATCATGGCCACATCTACACAGTGCATCCTTGAATTGGCTCTGGAATAACATATGTTCATGTCATGGATTCCACCATATGAGTTAGAAAGTTTAGCCAATGTCTCAACACATCATCCAACTCTCCCCCAATTACTTCCTTGATTATTTGAATGCCTTCCTATTCAATCCATTCACAACACTAGGAATATAATTTTCTTAGTGCTCCCATGTGTCCACAAAGAGGTTGCAGTCCAAATATTAGTTATATAAGGGAAAACCATTATACACTTGTATGGCACTATAGCTCTTCCATTTCCAACCACATCATGGCCTCACACATGACCATCTCTAATGGAATTCATTTCTACAACAGGAGTAGTGTCTCCTGACTTAACTTGGTTATGATCTCATAACCAATATAACACAATATACAATTAAATTTATCATAAATGAATTCAAGCATTACATAGCATGTGTGTACTCAAGGCCTTCTGCATTTTCATCAATTTCAAATATTAAACTTGTTTGAGGGAATTCTTACCTCAATTTCCTTCAACATTTATGCATCATAAGCGACCAAATGGATACGTACATGGTTATTACTACATTAATTGATGCTCCCTACTCAACTGATATTTTGTAGAAGCTTGCAAGCTCCCTTTATGAACCTATTGATCAATTTTTTACCACCCCCCTTTGTCTTCACATGGATGTCTCTCATATGCAACAATATCATCAACATCTTTGGTCATGCTATAAACAATTTTCCTCGATACAGAGTGTGTCATTAGTCACATAAAAATATCATAGCATCATTATTTCATATATATATATATATATATATATATATATATATATATATATATATATATATATTAGCAAACTACTCTAAATGTACAATCATGCCATATGCATTTTCAGGCATGCACAAATGCACATAAATATGCATTAATCATTCAATATCACCATGCTTACTTCATGCACATGCATTTTATATTTATTATATGCATCATGCATCACTTCCATTATGCACTCCAATGCATATTTATTTATTTTTTTGTTTTTTTAGATGGTTTTCCTTGAATCTTTCTAGCTCTCTCTTGCTCTGCACTGCCATTCTGTTCATCTACACACCACTGATTCTTCTTGCTAAGCATATTCCATCCAATCCCAACTTAACTATTAAGCATTTCTAGCTACTATGCCTTATTGGCAACTACTCCCACTTAGGAAAACATGCCCCAACTTTACCCTGATAGAATTATTCCTGCACATTGGAATGATGTAAATTTTATATCATTCCACCTTCTAACGCTGCAATATTTCTAACCTGCTTAACCCTTTAGCAATATAGCAATTTGTTTGCAAAGCCTTGTTCACCCTCTTAATACTAAAATGCTTCCCATGGAATGCTCTATTTTTCCATTGATACTTAGAAATGAAATTGAACCTTCATTATTCCATCCTTCCTTTCACCTGTACTAGGATTTCATTGCGCACTATGATAAAATGAGTGGATTTCTTGCTTTGGGTGCTTTTAAATGTAAGTAGTTAAGCCATATCTTAACCATTCCTTCTTCTTGTATTCCTATTCTTGCACATGGAGATGACTCATCCACTCCACGAGTCACATCTCACCTCATGAGACCCTTTCTTTTCTTTTACAACAAACTTTGCCACCTTCACCACATCTCTACCTTCAAGGCTATGGAATCCTCCTTAAATCCTTGTGCATGAAAATGGCATTCTTCACCTACTAGCTTCATGTTCATGTGAGGATATATATTCATTTCCATTGCAATCCATTCAAACTATGTAGTATCTAAATACTAATCTTTCTCTCCTCTTCTTGAGTCCTTTACCAACCTTTCACTACCTGCTCTAAAACCTCACACTTCCATCCACATCTCTTTGATGCTTCAAACAATTGTATAAGCTTGACCTACTTCCATGTCCAATGGACCCTAGGATTAATCTAAAACATACTCATACAATACTCAATGAGGAGTCTTATCCTCTTTCTATAAATCCTTTCACACAACACTCTATGTTGGAGTGCTCCTCTACTTATTAACAATGCCCTGTTAATAAGATGAGCCCCTTTTTAATTTGCGAAGCTATTACTTTAAATGTACCCCTATACATATGTACATGAAATATCATGAGTTTCAATACTCTTCCTTATCCAATCATCACCTCTAGCACTCACCTCTATCATTTGGGAAAGTTTCCCCAAATTTGACATCATTTGGAATAATATTCACTTTGAGTAGTTACATGGTTCATGGAATGAAATTCCACTTTTTAATGCAACTTGATGGAGAACCCAATGCTCCCCTAGAGAACTTAGAAATTCTGTCATGTTTTCCTCTGAATGACCTTTCCAATGACCATACTCTTGCTTCAATCTGATTTATGATCCAAAAGTCATGGCTTCCTAAAATTCCCATTTTTGCTCAATGGTGTCCTTCAAGTCAACCAATCACCTCCCTTTTCATTCTTTAAGAATACTACGAATAGAAAATAAATTATGAGTGGATGGATTAACCTATCCAATATATTTATAATTATTATTTTCTTGTTCAATTATGAGCATTGACTGGAAAATTTTAGCCAATTGAATATTGCTAATTCACCTCTTTTGCACACCTCCTCCCAAGTACAAAGTAATCTCAAACACAAACTTTGGCTACCTACATAGATAAATATATTAGGAACCAAGGAAACTTTTGTAGGATACATAGATAATAATGATGACAAGGAATTCATAAAAACCTTCATATTGTGCATCTGATACTCCAGTAAAAATCTGCAGCAAGCTAGAAATGACAACTTTGTCCCTTTTCACTCTTTTTTCCAGACATAGAACTTTTTAGCCAATTCACTAACTCCCAAATTGTGCACTTCTAGAAAAAATGTACTAAACCAAAGTTGTCTAGCTTGATGAGTATACAAAATGTTGAGAAAATATTTTTTTTCCAGATTTTCCATCTAGGGACACTTTTCCTCCGCTGAAAATCCCCAAAATCCCCAAATGGTGGCCCTAAATAGTGGATTTTGGCCTATTTTGGCATCCCCACTCCAAAATCCTTAGAATATGGCCAATCTCTTCACATGGTATTTTCATGTCTAATTTTCGCACACTTTGTACAAGTTTCAACAATAATTGTACTCCTCTCACTAAGATTGACCATGATATTCAAAATTAGGTAATTTGTATTTTCCAGAAAATCAGAGCATAAATGTCTAGTGGCCCTCTTTGGCACTTTTGTATCCCTCAACATTGCGAAAAAAACCCAAAAGTTTCATCTCAATTTGACTTAATCTGCTCTAGTTATTTCCAAAATACGTTTTTGGCTCTAGACTTGTTTGTTTTTTGAGACTGTAGGACAATTTTGCATATGTGGTATCCTTCTTCTCTTCTTCCTTTTCGAAGAGTGTGCACGTATCAATTATGTATTATGCACCAATATTCATCACACACTAGATCCACAATGCGTAGTGCCAATATTTAGTGCATGCCCCGCACACCAATATTTAGTACACACAACTTTTATATTGTGCACCAATATCCAGTGCGCGCAACCTTCTATATCACACACCAATATTTAGTGTGCACAACTTTCTATACCACACATCAATATCGAATGTACGAAATTTTTTATACCATGCACCAATATCCTGTTGACACAAGTTTTTACACCACGCAACAATATCTAGTGCACATAACTTTTTACACCGTGCACCAATTTAAAGTGCACACAACTTTTTACACCACGCACCAATATCCAGTGTGCGCAACATTTTATACCATGCACCAATATTCAATGCACACAAATTTTGTGCCGCGCACCAATATTCAATGCACTCAAATTTTTGTGCCACACACTAATATTACACATGCACCACCAATTATGCACCATGTAGCGCCAATATTTAGTGTGCACACACTACGCACCAATATTCCATGTGCACCACAAGCTTTGCACTGAGCAACACCAACATTCAATGTGCAAACATTATGCACCAATATTCCATGTGCATCACAAGCTCTCCACCACGTAGCGCCAATATTCAGTGCACACATAGTGTGCACCATAATTCCATGTGCATCATAAGCTTTACACCATGCAATACCAATATTCAATGCGCACACACTGCACACCAATATTACATATGCATCACAAGCTCCATACCACGAAACACCAACGTTCAGTGTGCACACATTGTGCACAAATATTCCACATGCATCACAAGCTCTCCACCGAGAAACACCAATATTTAGCACACATAAGTCCTTTCTTTGCCTAACTGATTTTCCATATTTCCAACTCGCGACCATCGTGAAAATGTACGACTTGTTTGTCTAAGACAAATTTAACTGCTTGGAAGTCAAAATGACCCTTCCATAACAACCATTATGACTTGAATTTGCTAAGAAATTTGGGGATTTCACTCATATTTTACCGTTTTCCCTAAATTCAACACAACTCATATGTTGAGATGACAAATTTACAAACTTCATGTTGATATTTGGCCCATACAAGTCCGGTGTTGAACCAAAATTATCTGATACCATTCTGTAACATACCCATCCCCTAAGTTGAGTCCCATAACTGCAAAAACGACCTAGCCTGCTAAATCCAATTTAAAAAATGCACATACACATAAAACAAAACCAAGGGGTAGCAGGCCCATAAAAATTACAACAAAACAATATGATGATTTACCCATGCCTCTAACATCATACATAAAAACGTGAATGCATCCAATAAGAACACAACAAAAACACACCATTCAAATATTCATTTACACAACATAATAATCATAATAAAACAACAGAACACTTATATGTTTATAAAATATAACCAAATGGATGCATATAAAGGATGAATCTCCCAACCATAGGCGTTGATGTTCATTTTCTCTCAACAACAGACTACCCCCGAGATAAGGCTATGAGTCCACAAGGAGATCTGGCCCTTTGGTTGTCTACTCTCCACACTCAACAACCCAAAACCCAAGTTCTACTTCTACAACAATTCTAATCCACCAACTCCCTCTTCCCGACAACCTGCACAACCCAAGAAATGTACTCCCTTCATTGCTCACAATCCCTCGAACTATACCATTCATTTATTAGGGCTTCTAGTGCACTTAGTTGGTTAGGAATCTCTCAGTTGGGGACTCTAGGAACTCTTAGCTCATGGCAGCCTTCACAAGGCTCTTGAGCCATTTCCTCAACAGGAAATCACACTACAGACTTACTGTCTATTTTACAAACACACAAGACACATTTCCAGCATAAAACACAACCAAAAAATGTCTGCTTTCAAGCATATCATGGTTGGTGATCTTCCTAGCACTCATCCTCCCTCAAGCTACCCAAAATCTACATGTAAAAACTGTCTACATTTTGCATATGAATTTCTTTTTCCTCAAGCCAGTTGATTGCTCACTTTTCCCAATGTTGATTCTACTTCAACCTCGTGCTTCCCAATAACTATGGGATGCGACTCTCACACCCACCCTCTTACATGAAATCAATGATTGGCTTTGAGAACACTCAACAAGAAAATATAAGGTTACACACAATGACAATAATTCAAGAAAAGTGGGTTGGATTAATACCCATGAATAAATCCCCCTTGGACCCCTATCTCTTGTGAAATCATAGCCCTCCCATCGTTTTCATCCTTCTCATATCGTAGCCAACAATTACTACTTCTTATTAATCATTTCAATGTTTATGATACACAATTCATCCCCTAGCCATATCAATCAATATGGAATCTTTTCCCCAATCATATCATCTCACCAACCTAATTCACATTTATACAATTACATTATAGTTACGGGGATTAAAACTAGGGATGTTACATTCAATAGAGTTGTATGTTCTACTACCACGTGCCCTTCATCTTGGTGTCCATGATATAGCCCATTGTAACCTACTCAATGCAGTCATAGTTGAGTTTTGTAGTGGATAATGGTCTACCACCTCTAAGGTGTCCAATAGAGGTGAAAAATATCATTGAAGCATCTCCACATTAAATACTGGGTGCAAGCCAAGAAAAGGGGGAATACTTAATTCAAAATCATTCTCACCCATATCCTTAAGGATGGTGTAAGGCCCATATCTAAGTGGTTTGAGCTTCATATGAGGACTTGTGAGGTTCTCTTTCTACAAATGAAACCACATGTTATCACCAACCTAAACTTTGTGTGGGACCCGATGCTAGTCATGTCACTGCTTTCACTTGGCATTGGTTTTATGTAGAGTATCATGAACCTGTTGTTGGATTTGTTGCAAATTTTCTACCCAAGTTCCGTTGAAGATGAGGATGTCATCCAAATTTATGACCACAAAATAGTTTGTGAACAGTCACAAGATATCATCCAACATCCTCATGAATGTCATCATAGCATTAGTAAAGTCAATAGGAATGACCAACTACTCAAAAAGACATTCTTTAGACTTGAAGGCGGTCTTCGTAGACGAGTTTGCTCAATAGGGACCTAGTGGTAGTCAGACTCAAGATCAATCTTACTAAAGAACTTGGCACCCTTAAGATGATAAAAAAGATTGTCAATCTGGGGGATTCAATATTGATTCTTGATAGTGATTTTGTTTAGGGCTCTATAATCAATACAGAGTCACCATGTCCTATCCTTCTTCGACACCAATAAAATTGGACTCCCACAAGGTGAGGAGCTAGGTCGAATGTGGCCCTTTTGGATGAGCTCATAAATTTGACATTTTATTTCCTTATTTTATAGAAGAAAGCATATGTATATTAGGCCATTAGGTAAAGGATCACCGTGTATAAATTTAGCTACACGAGCCATCACAAGATGTTGAACTAGATTTTTAACATAAAGTACTAAACCCTAAGAGTAAAAAAACCTAAAGATCCAAAACCCTAACCCTAGGAGATGAAGTGGAAAAAATAATGCAAGTCGTAAGGAGTCTAGTTGGTACGTCAACTTCCAAGGGCCACAACGTTTGCATACGAACTCTATTTGGGGCACACAATAGTCCATTAGAAATATTTCAATGAGTAGAACAATTTCATTCAAGGATCATGCATGTCATGGAAACCCTAATCTATCGTAGGGCCATAAAACATTGTTTAGGGCCTGAAAAATGTGTCAGAAGTTCGAGAGCTGAAAAACTATAGTAATATTTCTAAGATAGGGAACCATTTCGAGTCAGTGGAAGAGGTGGGTGGCCACCAATATCCACGCGGATCACCAACAAGCTAAAGAATGCTAAAAATGGATGTCAGGGTAGAAAGATATGGAATAATTACTATCTTTTTTTAATGTTAAAAATAATACACACACGTTATTAATGCATGTGTGTTCCTAAAGCAAGGACGTGCATTCTTGTGCATGCTTATTTGGAAAACTTCATGGTAGCCTATGTGGCAGTTCAGAAGGCATTGAGACTATTGTAAAAGGAAGGCGTCTATGTTCCTATGTGAGTGTGTTCTTGAATTCCCTCTTGCCACTTTTTTAATCATCAACTTTGTGCGAGCATCCATATCTCTAATAATAACACACAAAAAAGGCACCAATGTCAACGTGTCAAAAAATATGAAAAAAACGAACACAACATTGTGAGTGGTGTGATTTCATAAGTGTAAAGAACCATTATGTCTTCGATGCATACTTTCACCACATTAGTAATGTGTCCAAGTAACACAAGCACACTTGTACACCATGATAGAAAGACAAGTGTTCGTCTAGTTATGGAGGTGCACTAGCTAGGAAAAGACACACCACTCATGGGGCATCTAACAATGCACCAAAAATTGGCGTGCTTAGGTGCATTTAGGATGATGGGAT
>JASDQU010106264.1:5244-21593 GCA_032191745.1 Picea mariana
GGCGTACACATGTAGCAGATGCAAGGAATACAGAGCCAACATCGGTTTCAAGTGCAACATTAATTATGATTCCTTCTCCTCATTCTGCAAGAATTTCACTTTGCATGAGGTTTGCGCTACCGTTCATGATGCCTACCAACACCTGTTTCGCAACTATGTGAGCTTTAAATTTCATCCCAAATTTTTTTTCAGCCATCGTTGTAATCGCTGCTGGGATGTGGTGAATGGTTATGTGTTCAAAACTAAAAAGTGTGACATAAGGCTTCATCTCTTATGTATGGCGCTCCCTAAAATACTCGACTATAGTGGACACACAAATCACAAACTGAAATTTGTGACGGGTGATTTAAAGGGGAGACAATACGCTTGTAGTGCCTGCGATAATCAGATCGATTCCAGTGGCTGGAGATATCGATGCGAGGAAGTGGCGTGTAAGGTTTACGTGGACCTGAGTTGTGCCAAAATAGACATTTTTGAACTCTCGAACTATAGTATTGAGAGAGTTGCACCCGTCAGTAGCAGCATATCTCATCGTGAATCAATAGGGTCATTTTTCACCTTTCCAAATTAATAACCTACATCCGTTTATATCAACCACTTTTATAAAATGACTGTTTCTAGTTGAGTAGAACCATTAATATATTAATGATTAATTATTACATTAATCTATTGTATTAATGTATGGTCTACTAATATATTAATGTAATATATAATAATAATGTATAAATATAATCTATAAATTAAAGTATTAATTAGTATTAATGTGTAATATAAATTATTAATTTATTGATACATTAATAAGGCAATGTATTAATTAATTAATACATTAATAAAGTAATATATTAATAATACATTAACAATACGTTAAATACATTAATAAAGTATTAATGCATTAATAAAGTAGTAATAGATTTAGTAATACATTATTACATCATGTTAATATATAATCTAACATATTAAACTATTAATACATTAATAGTGTATTAATTGTTAATATATAATCTAACATATTAAACTATTAATACATTAATAGTGTATTAATGCATTAAGGTATATATTTGTAATATAATATTAATTTATTCATATAATGTATAAATTAAAGTTTAAATTTACATTATTAAATTAGTAATAAATATATTATTAAAGAAGTAATATATTAATAATACATTATTAAAGTATTAATATGTTAATACATTTATTGAAAATGATCATAGTTGAATATAGTTACCCATCATGGTTTCTTATGGTCATGATTATGAATGACATTAATACATTAATGTATAATGTAATAGAATAATTTAATTAATTAATACAATTATATTTTTTAATAAATACAATACTAAAACATTAATACATGATATGTAATGTATAAATTGAAATATAAATTTACATTAATGTATAATGTAAGATATTAATTAATTCATACATTAATAATGCATTATTATAGTAATAATACAAAAAAAACAATTAATACATTAAATGCATTAATAAATCCATTAATACAGTATTAGTACATTAAAACATTAATAAAATATTAATACATTAGTAATATTAGTATTAGTACAGTCCTCGAGGTGTAGGACAGTCGGTGATAGAGTATGTTGTTAATCCACTCCCTGTTGTTAAAGTCACAGGTTCGAAACCTACAAGGACAAAAAATCCAACCATGTTAAGGGTTGTGGCTCAAGCCTGGTGTGATCCCCAGGTGATTTTGACTTCTTAGATTCCCCTGAGTTGCAATTTCTCAAGCCACAGGTTAATCCCGATGCTAGTAGGTCTGGCCAAATTAACAAAAAAAAATAAATATTGTTAGTATATTAAACATTAGTAACGTATTAGTACATTAATACATTAATAAAATATTAATAAAACATTAGTAATATATTAATTGAAAATGGATCTTTTAATTTTATTGAAGGGTTTCGACACCATAAGAGAAGTCAACCTCCCGCGCTCCTGGTTCTCCCGCAGGTTGCCGACCCTGTGGCCTCCTGCCCTCCTTCGGCCTCCTTAGAAACAGTCGCAGATCTCACCTCTAGATTGTCGGCTCCAATGGGGACCCCAACGCCCTCTTCAAGGCTTGGCAGTGCCCCTTCTGGTAAGGCTACAAAAATGGTTGTCGGCCTCCCTCCTTCGACCGCAACTTCCGCTTTCGGGTCGCCCTCTTTTGCAGTCACCCCCCATGGTGCTCCGTTGGAAGCATCCTTAGGTTGTTTTCCTCTGGTTTCAAACCCCTCCTTTAAAGAGGTGGTTTTGCGCCAGGGTTTTCCCTCCGTTTTGCATGCAAATTCCCTTGAGGCTGCTTCTTGTCAAGGTCACCCCTATGGGTTGCATGCAGTAGTCCCTGAAGCTCTGACAGTTTCCATTCCAATGCCGCATGAAGCCTTAACTTATGCTCATCATTACAAAAAACATTCTTTTGTTTGCAAGTTTAATGGTTACTGGCCCTCTCTCCCAGATCTACTTTCCTGGTTCTCTTTCGAATGGTAGCCTCTCTTAGAGGGAGAAGTCATTACCTACCCCTGTGCCAAAGGGTTTTTTCTAGTAGTTTTCAATTCTACAAGCGACAGAGACAAGGTGTTAAACTCCAGGCAGTGGTTCTAGGGAAGAGTAGGCCTATCCATGCAACTATGGACCCCTGCCTTCGACCCCTCCATGGACTGTTTCTCTTCAACCCCAGTTTGGGCATGACTTCCTTACTTTCCCCTACATTTCTGGGGTGATGAATCTCTTCAATCTACTGGCACTGACCTCAGCAATTTCCTCTACAAAAGTTCAAACTCCAAGATTTCCTGCTCCACCTTTGCTTGAATCTATGTGGAAATGGATTTCTCCAAAGGTTTCCCAGCTGAAATTAATCTTCAAGGCAAGGACTACTCAAGGACCCAAAAACTCGACTATGACAATCTTAGATTTAGGTGTAGGAATTGCTTCGAAACAGGGCACTTAGCCCGCAACTGTGGAAAACCACCTAGGAAAAAAAGGTCATCTAGCCAAAGACCCACCTGGTGGACGGGGGCGCCAACAGAGCCACACTCTGAAAGCAAGGCCCTTGAAGAAGCAGAAGAAGCATAAGCTGAAGCCAAAATCAAACCCCCTACTAAGGGGAAAGCTCAAACAAAAGACACTCCCAAGTAGCCCAATCAACAAGAACCTCAGACTTCAAGTTGGGAAAACCTACCAGATAAGGAAGACCCTCCAGTCCAGCCAGAAAGTCAATCTATGGACCAAAGCAATGAATGGAAAATGGTGCCAAAAAAGAAAAAAATCTTCCAACCAAGAAGTGATGTAATGACGCGAAGCCGATCAGGCTCGCTGAAATAGTTTGTTTCCATAACTAAGTACTTAGTTAGGATATTTAGGCATTTGTTTTCAAGTTTACAAGAAAATTTTTACCGATGTAATGAACCTAGTGGCATGTCCACTGTTATTAATACAAAAATCCATTAACCGTTTCTGTTAAAATATATATATATATATATATATATATATTAATTGGCAATGACCATGGTTGACTATGTTGACCATCCCAATGATGAACCTTCATTGACCATGTGGATATGATTATGGTGGGCCATGTTCATTATTTTTTTCACCAAACTTTCCTATGGCATTATTGCATTGGAATGTTGATCATGTTTTGTTCGGCACATTGCGACATCAAGTTTTGTTAGTAAACTTTTGACATCAACTTTCGTTCGTCACATGACATCATAAGGTTATGATGATCAAATTACGATGAAGGCTTCTTGTTTGTCACAGTATGGTGATGGAATAGTTTTTTCACAGTCTCACAGTGGATTATGTTTGTCACATTGCAACATCAAGAAATGTTCGTCTCATTGCAATGTTAGTCTATGTTTGTCACATTGTTTAATTCGGTTGTGTACATCACATTGCGACAATGAGTTTTGTTCATTGCATTGTGACATATGGAAATTTTTGTTACAATGTGACGCAAGGATATGTGTGTCACATTGAAACATGAGGATATGTTTGTCACATTGCAAAGACACGACAATGTTTGTCACACTATGACGTTCGTTTATGTTCATCACATTGTCATGACAGGGATATGTTCACCATATTGTAACAACATGTCAATGTTCATCACATTGCGACAACAAGGTGATGTGCAACACATTCGAAAATCTATTTATGTTCGTCAAAATGTGACGTTACTATCCACATTGCAACAAGATGCATATGTTCATCCCATTGCGATGTTTGTTTATGTTCATGAAATTGTGACGTCAGTTTATGGTCATGACATTGAAACGTTATCGTGTTCAACAAATTGCAATGTTTTAATGTTCATTAGATTGCAACATTACTATGTTTGTCACTGTGTGACATTACTATGTTTGTCACGTTGTCACATCCAATTTTGTTTGTCACATTGGAACTCCAGGGCATGTTTGTCGGATGATAGGGTTGGTGTTGGAATATGTTTGAAAATTTTTGATAGTGGGTTATGCTCCTCACATTGCAATATCATAAAATTTTCATGTCATTGCAATGTTGGTCTATGTTTGTCACATTGTCACATTGAGTTGTGCACATCACAATGCAACAATAGGTTATGTTCGTTACATTGCAATCTTTTGAAATGTATATCACAATGCAACGTCAAGATATGTGTGTCACATTGCAATGAGAGGATATGTTCATGACAATGTAAAAATAGGGCAATATTCATCATGTTGTCACGTTCATTTATGTTTGTCACATTGCGATGATAGGGCTATGTTTGTCATTTTGTTGAACAAAGTAACATTGCAATTTTGTTGAACATAACAACGTCGCAATGTCATGAACATAAATTGACGTCACAATGTCATGAAGATAAACTGATGTCACAATGTTATGAACCTAAATTGACGTCGCAATGTGATAGACATAGGCATGATGTTACAATGTGGATAGTAATGTCGCATTGTGACAAACATAAATAAATTTTTCAATGTGTTGAACATCACCTTGTTCTCGAAATGTGACGAGCATTTCCTCACAGTGCAATGGGACACACATATCCCAAGATCGTAATGTGACAAACATTTCCAAACGTCACAATGTGTCAAACATAGTAACCTTGTCATTAGACATACATGCCCCAATGTTCCAATCTGATGAAACAAATTAGATGTTACACTGTGACAAACATAGTAATGTTTCATTGTGTCAAACATAATAACATTGCACACTAACGATCATAGTAACATTGCAACCCAATGGACATAAAATCATTGAAATTTCATGAACATACTGATGTTTCAAAGTAATGAACATAAAATGATGTCACAACGTGATGAAAATAGGCATGTCGTCACAATGTGTATAGTAACATCACATTATGACAAAGATAAACAGGCATTGCAATTTGTTTCACGTCATCTTGTCGTCGTAATGTAACGAAGATATACAGAAGTCAAAATGTGGATAACCATACTAATGTCACAATGTCAATTTATGTTCATGACATTGTGACGCTAGTTAAATATGTTCATGATATTTTGATGTTACTATGTTCAACAAATTGCAATGTTTTTTTGTTCATGATATTGCAACTTTACTATGTTTGTCATTGTGTGATGTTACTATGTTTGACACATTTCAACAATAATATATTTGTCATGTTGTCACATCTAGTTTTATTCGTCAGATTGGGATGTCAGAGCATGTTCTTCAGATGATGGGGTTGGTGTTGGAATAGGTTTGACAAAGTCTCACAGTGGTTATGTTCCTCGCATTGCAATATTGGAAAATGTTTGTCTCATTGCAATGTTGGTCTATGCTTTTTTGCATTGCGACAATGGGTTGTGTTCATCGTGTTGCGACGTTTGGAAATGTTTGTCACAATGTGACGTCAGTATATGTGCGTCACAATGCAACATGAGCATATGTTCATCACATTGTGATGATAGGGCATTTTTCGTCAGATTATGACGTTCATTTATGTTTGTCACATTGCGATGAAAAGGCTATGTCCATTAATTTATGATGGCATGGCTATGTTTTTCACATTGTGATCAAGGTATATGTTTGTCAATTTGTGATCAAGGTATATGTTTGTTACATTGCACGACATATGTATATGTTCGTCACATCGCGATGACAAGGTGATGTGCAACACATTACAACGTATGTTTATGTTTGTCACAATGCGACGTTGCTATCCACATTGTGACAACATGCCTATGTTCGCCACATTGTGAGTTCAGTTTATGTTCATCACTTTGTAACATTAGTATGTTCAAGAAATTGCAATGTTTTTATGTTCATCATATTGTAACGTTACTATGTTTTTCACTGTGTAACATTATTATGTTTGACACAGTGCAACATTATTATGTTTGTCATGTTGTAATGTCTAATTTTGTTCATCAGATTGGAACATCGAGGTATGTTCATGAGATGACAAGGTTGTGCTCGACACATTATTATTATTATGAAAATAAAGTTTTTCCAAAAAAATTTAAAAACAATTTGCAACTAGTCATGAATTATTTTTCTTATTTTTATCTTAGATATGAATTTAAATATGCTTAAGTAGATCTTTAGTCCTAAAATTGGAAAACTTAATAATGAAAATGATTTTAAATAATTTATAAAAATAATTACAATCATAAATTAAAAAAAAAATTACGAATTAAAAGTTATAAATTAATTTTTTATTTTTATTTTATAGATGAACTCAAACCTACTTAAGTAAATCTTTCCTTATAAAACATAGATAATATAAATGTTTATAAATAATTTATGGATATATAAAATATAGCTCTACACCACCTTAAAATTATATCTATATATTTGTATTAATAAAAAAAAGTATTTTATAGTATTATAAAATTAAATATATATCAATTCCATATAATATATTATATAAAATCAAAGTTATAATAATAACAATCAATTTTATATAATTTAAATAATAATGAATTATAAATATTTATAATAATCAATTACATAATAATAAAAAATTATGAAGTAAATAAAGATAATTATAATATATAAAATTAAAATTCCAATTATGCAAATAAATTCTAAATATTATCAATAAATAAAAATAACTAATCTTTTTAATTTTAAAAAATTTGTAAATTAATATTAAACATTTTGATAATCATTTTAAATAATATTAAATATATACTAAATCAAAATCATTAAAAGTGTTAAGCTTTAGTGAAAACAAAATTTCACTATTATTCTAATTACAATTATCTATCTATGAATGTAGAGCAACTTATCATGAGCTATTTATAAACATCAATTTCACTCCATTTTAAACATAGTGTTGTGTCAAAAGTTTATAAATGAACATAAACAACGACATCACTCCATTAAAAACACGATATCACTCCATTAAAAACACGATATCACTTCATTTTGTTTTTTGTTTGTTAATTTGTCCGAGACTTGTTGGCTGTGGGATTGTGGCTTGAGAAACCGCGACTCAGGGGAATTTAAGTCGTCAAAATTCCCTAGGGATCGCACTCGGCCTGAGTCACACCAACCCTTAAAATGGTTTGATTTTTTGTCCCCACAGGTTTCAAACCGATGACTTTTCAAGACAGAGTGGCTTAACAACACACTCCGTCACTGACTGTCCTACACCTCCACACCAACCCTTAACATGGTTGGATTTTTTGTCCCCACATGTTTTGAACCAATGACTTTTCAACAAGGAGTGGCTTAACAACACACTCCATCATCGACTATCCTACACCTCGGGGACTTTAAATTTGAAGGACATGGGGGTGGGCTTTGATCCACTTATGTGTGCATGGGTCACAATACCATTTAATATGGTATCTCTGGGTGCAACCACACATTTAAAAAATTTTGAAGGACATGGGGGTGGGCTTTGATCCACTTATGTGTGCACGAGTCAGGATACCATTTAATATGTTATCTTTGGGTCTAACCACATGTTCGACCACTATCTCAAGGTGTTCCTATAGCTCCAAATAAAACCCTCATGAGAATTCCACCTTGCCTAATGATGAAAAACTCATCACTTTCCACCATTAAATCCAACCCCTTGACCACAATATCACTCCATTAAAAACATAGTGTAGTGTCAAAAGTTTATAAATGAACACATTATTAAATTACAAAACTTCATGTAGTATCATGATACTATATTTTATAAAAAAAAACATGTAATATCATCACATTGTATAAGAAAACGTATTATTGAATTCAATGACATTTTATAAGGAAAAATGTTAGTGTTATTGAAACATGGATTCAATGTGCTTATATGTTAAATAACAAATTTCACAAGGTACCAACGCACTACAGAGTTTTAAGCGTCCACGCCTAGTGTTTAGTGAGACGTCTCTTTCTTCTTCAATGGCGGGAATTTAGTTATGAAGGCGTGGTTAAATGTTCACATTTATTTTATTTTAAGAATGTTTTTTTCATCAAATTAGAAGTCCAATTTCCTTTTTTGAAATTATTAAATTATCATTTTTTATTATTAAATTATTCAAATTATCATTTTTTATTATTAAATTACTAAAAGTATTACTAAAATGCAAAGTTCATGGGTTAAGTACGAAGAACGAATGAGTGGAATAATTTTTTTCATGAAGCTTAAAGTGCAATTTCTTTGCATTTTGCTAATTATTCAAATTATCATTTTTTATTATTAAATTATTCAAAACTATTACTAAATTCTAAATTTCATGAGTTAAGTAAAAATTACCATATCTTATTATTAAATTATTCAGAAGTATTAATATATTGCAAATTTCATGGGTTAATTATGAAGAACGAATGACTGCAATCATTTAATTACCTATGGTTTGAAAACTTTTAATAAAAAACTTTAAAAATAATTTTTTTTATTGACTAAAGAAACTATAGTGGGCGGGTTGCTCCAACTTTATTATTATTAATGGTGTTAGTAAATTATTTATTTGATTGTCTCCACATTTACTGTTTGGAAGAGCCCCGCCTCGAGGGAGCTAGAACTCATCTAGCTGGTCGGATATTTCTTGACCTTGTCCTGGAAATCAATTCTACTCCCTTAGATACAAAAATTTCACAATCCTATTCAGCTTCAAATAGGAAATATAATTACTAAATAAGAATTTCAAGTATGATTTGTAATTACCATATATCACTGTATCTTACGGATACATTAACCCTCTATACATACGGATACCCTAACCCTATATATTAATATCTTAACACTAATAAATTTAATTTGTGTTAATATCTTAACACTAATAAATTTAATTTGGGTTTTGCTGTACATATGAAAACACTGTTAATGCCCCATTTGAAATAGCACAAAGTCATAGAACAAAGTCAGCCAGATAAGCACGCATAATGTGCAAATATTGATTTTTTTTTTTGAGAAATGGGGAAACTTAATTTATAAAATTGTGCACAAGTGCACACAAAGAGCGTTAAAACCTTAGTTTTGATCTCGAAAAATAGAAAATCAATAACAAAAGGTAGTTTGGATGGACCAAACTTGGCATTGCCGTGGATACTTCTACTTTAAAATTAATATCACCTATTTGAGTGGAAACTTCATGATCATGGATGATCCCTCCACTCTTGTGACTTCAAAAACATTTTTAAACAAACACAAAACGTTTTTAAACCAACATTTTTTTTCAAAACTACTACTAATCCAATATTGTTTTGCCATATTACTACGGATATTTTTTTTCTTTATTAAACAACCACATAATGTTAAAGAAACACATGATAAAAAATAGAATTTTTTTTTGTTAACTATAACTTTTTTTTTAATTCACTGCATATTCTTTAAAAAAAAAATTGAAAAATTAATGGCATTTTGAGGCAACATCATTTATGAATGCATGAATTCATTGGAATTTAGTGATAAATTAGAGATCACATCAATTCATTGGAATTTAGTGATAAATTAGAAAGTGTTGACAAACGAAAATGATTGTCCATCAATTGGAAGAACGAGTCTGGTTCGGGGTTGTCTAAATAACCCAAGCCAATTGGTATGACTCGATCCGACGAGTTTAATATCTCTGTTGGACAATCTAAAGATCCTAAAAGAAACAAATAAAAGAAAAAGAAAAAACTAACAAATAACTACTTAATGTGTGTGTATGTGTGTGTGTGTGTGTGTATATATATATATATATATATATATATATATATATATATAACTATTTTAAATAATATTTACAATACAGATATGTTTCTCTAATTTATGTGCGTGATATACAAGTTGTGATTTTTAATCTGAACATGAAAAGATGGCTTCTTTAACAAAAACATATAAACTATTTTTGTTTTTATCTTTATTTATCTATAAGATTAAATAGAAAAATATACTATGAAATGAGAATATGTAGATGGTCAAAGCCATACCACACATAAGAGTTTCGAAAACAAACAAACGATAAAATAAATAAACTAACTTATTAATGAGTTAATCAGCATGCCCAACCAACCTGTCCAAGAGATAAACCTATAGTGAACCTTGAAACTGTTTGGAATAAATGCAAAACGGTATATTGACTTTTGGATTTTGATGACAGAACGATAAGATTAGCTGTGATATTTATGATTGCAAGCAATTACACGTAAGATAAATCTAATTGTAACAACTTGTTCTTAATCATTCAACAACATTAAAGAAAAACCTTATCATTTGGATTGAACGAGTCATCACTATTTTTAATATCTGAAGAATCAAAATGTGGATGATATTAAAAGAAATTATCCTCACGACATAATAATTTGTGAAGACAAAAGCTATCAAGAACTATTGAGTTATCAAGATAAACAAATCATAAACAAAAACAACATTTATAGAGAGCTAAAGAAGAAATGTAAATATATGTTCTATCCAAACTCATGTATAAGTTGTCCATCTTTAGCCCCAGGCCAAGATGATTCCTTTACAAAAAATATGAGTTTTTAAAGGGTTCATAAAGGTAATTGTCTTATCTTATGAGATAAGATACAATCATCTATGATTACAAAAATAGAGGGG
Source organism: Picea mariana (assembly GCA_032191745.1). NCBI lineage: Eukaryota > Viridiplantae > Streptophyta > Pinopsida > Pinales > Pinaceae > Picea > Picea mariana. Next base: position 16,244 of record JASDQU010106264.1, read on the forward strand.
GAATATAACCACCCCAGATCACACTAAATCTCAAAAAATTAAAAAGAGTTTGTTCCCGTTTATACAAAAATGGACCATGGATATGGCTAATAAGCCCCAAAAATGCTCCAAATCACTTGGTCACCATAAAATCCCAAATATCCTTTAACTAGAAAATCAAATCATATCACATGATCTCATAATTTATCACTGCTATTGCAATCTTGACATTTTTTAATATGGCATTCCCTATTTTTTTCAAACGTTTTCCTTGTCTCTTAATAATAGATTTAAGCCTACAATTTTCATTTGCTAAGGGGTCGACCTGATCAGTAAGGGCTTTGATCTGTGACTATAAAATGGGTATATCAGTGTAATACTTGTCAATCTAGAACATACAAGTTTCACATTGTGATCGTGTGACGGTCGATAGAGAATACCCACGGTTGTGTATCGAAATATATACCTGGAAACCCTTCACTATGGTTCAGACAAGGCGAAATATTATCCACAAAATTTTAAGACTAATCGATGTTTGTTTGGAAGGAAGGAGGGTCTTCCTCGGCCAGAAATCTACCAATCTTGGAATCTGAGCTCTCATGGATCTCGATCGTCTGGATCGAGCTCACATGAGGGTTTGATTTGTTTCGTAGATTCCTTGAGATCAACCTTCCTTCCCTCTTATTTTTAAAACTTAAATCGATATCACCTTTAGATGGCTTGCCTATAGGTCTGTTTTCATTTTTGGCAGAGGCGTTAGGCTGTGCATCTTGTTCATGGGTCTGCTCAACAAATTTTGGGTCGGGTATAAGCTTACTATGGGTGGCCATAACACAGAATTGTGTAGATGAAGGGAACCCTCTGGGAGAGACTATGGTTTCCTCAATCATGGGTTTGTCCACTTCTACAACATTGGAGTTAGTGAAACCATTTCGGGTCAAGAATGAGTCCCAATCATCATTTTGTAACTTCAATTGATGTACAAGCATTATTTTTATCAAACCGTGGTGGAACAGTCTTGAATCCAAACATTGCTTATTATACCTTTTTTCCATTTTATAAAGGCTTCTCCACAGGCAATAAGGCATGTTTAATGGAAAACCAATGAAATTCATGAGAAAACATAGGTGATATAGAAAAACGAAACCAAAACACGTTCACATGTCACAAATTATTTCAACACTAGAATAAAACCATGCCATTGGGTTTTTAATAGGGACACTGACATACCTTTATCACATCAGTTGATCTTTCGAGATGTAAATAAAAGACTCTACGGAACTTCCTCAACCTTGGCATTCTTGAACCACTTAAGCCCGCTCATAGGAAGAGTTGTTGCTTGACTTAAAAACTCTTCTGTAACTTCAAGATGAATATCCCCAACCTTGGCTCGACATCTGTCAAATGAGAGGGTGAATTCCTGAGCGGTTTGCAGGTTACAACTGTGGAACCTCTGAAGGAAAACAAGACACCCTTGATCCTTGAGATCCTCCCTTGCATCCTTACAAAAGAGAAAGGTCTAAGAGCCATTGGGTTCAATTCTAACAACTGGGGACATGGGAATTCGAAAACCAATCACCCAAACATAGTGCGTATGGAGGGTTTCTAAAAATAGACCAGAGCTAAACTCCAGACCCGAAACTCATCAACAATATATGACAAATGAACAAAAAACCCTCAACGAAAAGATAGGCATTGATTGAAATGAATGCGAGGAGTGTTGGAAAACCCAAGACTAAGCTTCGAAATGATGGGTTCATTGTGGTCAGACTTCCACCTCCCACATGGTACAGGCCACGACCAGGTGCATTAACATTTTAAAATGATTGTGCAATAAGGTGGATTATGTTCTAAAGTTTAGGAGAAGGAAATTTTATAAACCAAAGTCTAGTGACAAGGGAACGTATGACCAAGAACCACACAAAAAATATATCGATGCTTAAATTAAATGGACCTTTGTTGATTCAAATAACAATCCATAAGCATGCTTCACATTCAAGGAGTCGAAATAAAGAGACTGAACTTCATAGAAAGAAACAAAGACTTCATTAACAAAAACAATGTGGAGACATTTGCCTTTCATAAACTTTTAAATGGAGTGGTAATACATTCATAAGTTTTAATGCTTCGTTTTCATGCTTTAATTCATGAACAAAGCATGAAAACAAAAACACTAGGAATAACCAGAAACTTAGATTTGTCGTTTCAAAAATTGCTTATGAAGAACAAAAAAATGTATGACCCTAGTTAGGCAGCTACATAGAATATTATTTGATATAAAAAGTTAAAAATATGTTGGGCTGCCAACAAGGGCGACTTGCTGGGAGAAGCAGTTATCTCTGCATTACTGACGAGTTCGGGTTAGAAATGTTTTAATGATTTCAAATCAAAGAACAACTGAAAATTCATTTGAGCATCTTTAATAATCATGACATGATCCAGCTTAATATATTTTTCGTTAAGTAGAATGAAATTTGGTGACAAACTTAACAAATGAAAGCCACGATGTTTGAGTTAATGGCTCAAATACTGTTGACAGGGCCATTTCTTTCAGCCGACGTCCATAGCCTCGACAGGGATGTCAATTAACCCACCCTGACACGTCTATCCTATCCAAGAAATCTCAAATCATAATGAAGGATGCTTATGACCAAAGTCAAAATTTATATCTGAGAATTTTCTTTAACCTGAGATCGCTTCGCTGCCAGCAGGCCTGTTCAGTTCCCCAACGAAGTTTTCTTGGCATCATGCATGCATTTACCCACTGCCAGTAGACCTATTTAGTGTCCTGGCGGGTTTACAAACACTTCCCACAACTCTTTGAGAAATTATTCACAATCTGATATAGTTTTAAAGATACTCAGCAGAGCGAGGTGATGCTGAAAATTCCAGATTTTACGCAACTTAATATTTTCCAGGCCTTTAATTTTTTCTTGCTCACCTTCATCATGATCTGAAAATAGTTTATTAATGAAACTAATTTTCGAGGATAGGGAGGCATCGTTGATTTTATTTTCTTAAGAGAAGGGACATCGTAAAGAGATTTTTAAAGATAGTTGTGATTACTCTTAAATGCAAATTGAAACCGAGAAATCAATTCTAAAACAAAATATCATCTTTAACTAGTTTACGTTTTTAGAAAAACACAACAATTGATGCTCTGACAACCCTTGACAATTTTTTTGAAATGAAGCATTATGTTCTCGTCTCCTGAACTAGATTGTAATAAAGACACGGCTTAACCAGGAACTAGTGAAAACTAACATAATAAAAAGAACCAAGAACCAAAAAATAAATCAAAACAAAAAAAATATAAACAAAGATGGATCTGAAAACATCATGTGAAAAATCTTTTGGGAGACTCAAAGAAAATAGAAAAATCCTGATTAATGTGAAAGAAGTCCTACTCGTGGTACCTTGGGTCATGGTTGAATTTACAATTTAGATTTATTTATCTCTTTACTTTCCATTTAAAATTTTCATAATAATACTGCGGCTTTGAAAAGAAATATTCAACGAAAAGAAGAGAGAAAAGGATCATGCGGACTTCCCTGACAATCATCATGTTATGGTTCTCGTGGTGCGCCCACTTGCACTCATGACTGCATTATTACAAAGAAAAATAGTGAGGAATAAAACTAAAAGAAAACCTATTCCTAAACCTACCCTAACTACTAAATAGATCAGAATACTACATGAAGTCATGCTTCCAATGTAGCCATCGGAGTAACTCCAATCCTGCAATGAAAACAAAATCAAACATTACTAATAAGAATGGTAATATATCAAAAAATGACAGAAATGTATCATACTTTCCTTGATAATCATCTTTTAAAATCAAAGTAAGCATGATCTTACCATTCCCTTGAACATTCTTTTTGTATGAATCCTCTATCCATTTGGCAATCTTGTGATGATATGGGTCATAATGGCATGGGTGAGTGTAAATAAGTTTGGAAAACTTGTCAAAATTATGGGGAAATGACATAACCATCAACCAAGGCTGAAGTGCCCCATTCTCTTGACAAGTTTCTAAGTGTTTATTAATTTCTTCACATGGAGGATCTAAAAGAAATATGTCACGCCTACTTCCAAGATACTTAGGTAAAAAAAAAGAAAGCACAAATTTATCTTTATTATGAATATTTTTTATATATGAATATTCAAGCCATCCTAAGATCCTGTCACAAAAATGAGGATGAAAACCATGAGTTTGATGAAAGGAATATATCAATGGGGAACTCATCATAAAAGGATTCATGACATCAATTAGACCATTGGTTTGAATGCTTCCTTTGATGAAATTGATCATTTCAAAATGTGAAGCATAAACATTAAAATTCAAGGTAATCAAAGAACGAATATGCAAAGTATAATGTTTGGTCTCCATAAGATAGAGTGCATTGTCTTTTTCAACAATAAACTGTGTAAAATCATCTCGCAACATGTCCTTCTCCCATGTGAGTGATGAAAGTGAAAGAACGTCAAATCCAACTTTATCAATGTTATGTTTGGAATTAATTTCATCAAATCTTGGCATATCGAAAGGATATGATTGTGGCAGAAAAGAGTAGGATGTTGTAGGTAAGGTATCAAGTCCACCAGAATCTAAGAAGAGATCATGATATAAAGAATAAAAGGAATGAGAAATAAGCACATGAAAGTAATTTCTTGAGCTATGATATTTAACAATGGTATTGTAACAAACCTCATCATTACGACAACAACTCTGTAGCAGGTGCAAAATTTTTCTATTTTTTTTTTTTGTGTTTAAGGTGTGTGCGCGCATGTAGAAGTAACAACACACTTGACTCTACATCGCCCCTTGACAACCAACAAGACGCAACCACGATATTCATCACAAGAAGACAAAGGCACACGACGAGTAACTGCAAACCATATATGACCATAGGCATAAGGTGCACAACACAAACATTTAGCGACAAAAGTAAACTGACCACCCGCCCGTCCCACCCTGCAAGGTTAGGACCTCCAAGACACATAATCAACGCTCAAGCCCAGGTTCCCATCGATTTTAACCATTTAAGGTCTCAGGGATAGCGACTGTTCTGAGGAGCATGGAGGTGTCTACATCCCACCCGACACAACAGACCAAGCAACCAAATGATCACAATCAAGTACAACATAAATAAGAAGAACAATTGCGCCCCTTATGGAAGGCGCGTGACAAGTAATCTGACAACGAACACCCAAGTTCACAATATCTAAAGAACAACCACCCCGATATACTAACTTGGGTAATTAGGTTTACGTAAATCCAGGTTATTGCACCACGTATGTTATTAACAATAATTAAAAGTTACAATAACTCTGTCATGAAACATTAACCATCTATCATTTATGTCACGAT
>JASDQU010106264.1:29131-50994 GCA_032191745.1 Picea mariana
CGTTACACTAACCGTTCATCCCTTCTTCCTCCAATTTTCCTTTCTCTTATAGAAATTTCAGACCCAGCTACTTTCCTAAATTATTATTTAATTAATTTTTAATGAAAAACCTCTGAACATTCTCTGCCATCCAAGTGTCGCTCATCCCTACGGTTCTCCAAAAATTAATTTCTTTTTAATAATTAAAAGAATCAAATCCCTCACTCCCCCAAAAATCGCTCCTTAAATTACTCCTAGGGTTCCTAGATCCCCTCTCATGCTTTTAATAACTTTCCTAAAATGAAGTTGTTGATTTTTAGTAGCTCATAAATGCCGATTCCTTTTTTCTTTTTACCCTATGTCCCCTAAATTCCATTATTAAGTTTCCTTTATTTCTAGTTTCTTGAATTCTATTATTTAATTCTCTCTTGGTATTTTTATTTTTAAACCCAAAAGATAAATGCGGTTTTTACTCTTTTCAATATATTTTAAATTCCTAGCTTTTATACTCCCACACTTAAATAAATTTTATTTCTTCTTTATCATTTAAAAGCCATGGGTTTCACTTAATTTATTTCCCTCATTACTTTACCCCCTTTACTTTTAAGAATACTTTAATTAACACCTAGGAGGGTTTTAGTTTACGCCCTAGGTTTATTTTTGTAGGATATTCTCTTAGGGCTTATCAGAATTTTATCTTGGAGATGTTTTAATTTAGGTTTTGATTTGAACAGGGCGACAATTTTAATTAGGGGAGTTGTTTTTAAGAATTTCATCAACCGTTAAGGTCTTAGGGTCATCTAGGTTGTCTCATCATCATCATCAATGCGACGTGCCCTTCAGGACACACTACGTGCTCCAAGGGTGCCACTCGCCTCGTTTTCTTCTGTTGCACGACGTGCCCTTCAGGATGCACCACATGCTCCAAGGGTGCCACTCGCTGACTTGCATTTATTTGCGCTATGTGCCCTTCAGGATGCACCACGTGCTCCAAGGGTGCCACTCGCTGGCTTGATGGATTGGTAGACTCTATAACCCCTGGAGTCAACACTCCGCCAGGTGAACTTGTGGGAGACTAAGGGCTCTAAGGAATAAGGCCCCCTACTTATTGTGTTCCCCTTAGAATCATCATGAGAGACTGTCGCAGTCTGCCCTCATGGCATCATGGATCCTCTCGAACTAGGTAATCGTTAACCTACAGTTCGAGCCATGGCGGGAGTACTAGTAGTCTGTGGCAGGGCTGCTGTCCACACCTCTCCCTCAATCTCTGTGGAACTGGTGTGTGGCCCCTTTACTCCATATGTGAGTCTGGTCGGCAAGCTCTCGTCAGCCTGCATCATCAACCACCATGTCAGATCATGTCAACCACATATCATAAAATCAATAGCANAAATGAAACGACCCAAATAGCCCACTCCCTGACTCAATCCGGAGTCCAAGGGAGTTCCACCGATGCCTCTGCATCCTCAAGGTCCGAAACCCTGCACACTCAATGAAACTGAGTCAGTAGCACCTGTCTACATAAACGTAGTAAAAACATCCTGTCATATAACTTAACGCATCATAATGAAGGAAAATTTTTTATCATCATAAAAATCCAGATCACTTGCGAGCAAGTGTCCTCAAAGAATAAGTTTGGTAAGTGCGCCAGAGCGGGATGTTACAGGTATTCTCAAGATATTTATCTTCACTTTCTTTAAAACTCTCACTTTGTTTTGGTGATAAATTCCTCAAGATAATATGATCATCTAGATTTTCCTTCTATATGATAGATAATCCAAAACCTACATGACAAACATCTAGTCTTTCATGTAGATAAAGTACATATTGAGGATGAAGGTTTAAAGTTTCAACTTCCAATTGCATATCTTCTTCTCTAATTAGTTTCATAGGAATGTTAGAATGTTTAAGATGATTTTCGTCGCTTAATTGTTCTTCAATGATTGAGTTTAAATACTGATTAGAGCATGAGTTACAAGAATGGTGATATTCACCTTGACCAAGAATCGAATCTTCTTCCACAATGGTCAAAGACTGAAAATATAATGATTTAGAGGAAAAACCAGTTTGGTTGTCGATAAGAACCTGGTCAATAGATTGTACCTCCCTTTCTTGTTAAAAATTTTTGGATGGATTCCTCTCATCCTGCGAACTAAATTCTTGTCGCATTTGAGTGATAAGATTTGCAACTAGTTATTCATTCGTGATTGAATATGACTTGATGGAAGGGACACAAGCATCATAGTGGATATTTAATACAAATGAAATGTCATCGAGATTAAATTTATAGAGGATATGATAGATTCTCATTGAAAAGTCTTCCAAAGATGAATTGCCATTGATTAGTGAAGTCTGAAATTATTCACATAATTGATTGTAATCATAAATTTCGAAAGCATATATAAATTAATCTACAAATTGAAACCAATAAAAAATGTGACATGCTGGAAAGGACTCAAACCAATGTTTAATCTGACCTCTAAAAGTAAAAGCGAACAATCTACATAAAATTGTTAAATCAGAAATGTCATGTTCGATGCATTTGCACCAAAACTTATTAAGGTGGTATTTAGCAGATGCATTTCCTTCACCATCAAAGTTGAGTTTGGAAAAGCGATGGACTGTCTCGTTGGGAACATCGGGTAATGAGAAGTGTAAAGCATGTTCCAACATAGTGATTTGGGGAGCCATGGAGAAATTGAATACATTTAAAATAAAGGATCCTACAAGACCATCCTGTCAGTCGACCCTCCTTCTAGTGCCATTTGTTGACGGGCGAAAATGACCATCCGTCAATTGGAAGAACGAGTTCAGTCTGGGGTTGTCTAAATAACCCAATCCATTTGGTATGACTTGCTCCGATGGGTTTAATGGCTCCATTGGACAATCTAAAGTTCCTAAAAGAAACAAATAAAAGACAAAGAGAAAACTAACAAATAACTACTTAATGTACATATGTACACACACACACACACACACACACACACACACACACACACACACACACACATATATATATATATCTATATATATATATAACTATTTTAAAAAATATTTACAATATAGATCTGTTTATCTAATTTATGTGCATGATATACAAGTTGCGAGTTTTAATCTGAACTCACGAAAATGTATGAAAATATGGTTGCTTTAACAAAAGCAGATAAAGAAAGAAGATAAACTATTTTTGTTTTTATCTTTATTTATCTATAAGATTAAATCGAAAAATATACTATGAAATGGGAATATGTAGACGGTCAAAGCCACACCACATATAAGAGTTTTGAAAACAAACAAATGATAAAAGAAATAAACTAACCTATTAATGAGTTAATCAGCATGCATCCAATGTCTCTATGATTATGAAATGTCCAACCAACTTGTCCAAGAGATAAACCTGCAGTGAACCTTGAAACTGTTTGAAATAAATGCAAAACAATATATTGACTGTTGTATTTTGATGACAGAACGATAAGATATAAATATTATCTGTGATATTTTTGATTTCAAGCAATTAAACGTAGGATAAATCTAATTGTAACAACTTGTTCTTAATCATTCAACAACATTAAAGAAAAACCTTACCATTTGGATTCAATGAGTGATCACTATTTTTAATATCTGAAGCATCAAAATGTCGACGATATTAAAATAAATTATTTTGATGACATAATAATTTGTGAAGACAAAAGCTATCAAGAAATATTGAGTTATCATGATAAACAAATCATAAACGAAAATAACATTTACAGAGAGCTAAAGAATAAATGTAAATATATGTTCCATCCAAATTCATGTATAAGATGTCCATGTTCATCCCCAGGCCAATATGATTCCTTTACAAAAAATATGAGTTTTTAAAGGGTTCAGAAAGGTAAATGTCTTATCTTATGAGATAAGATACAATCATCTATGATTACAAAAATAGAGAGGGAATATAACCACCCCAGATCACACTAAATCTCTAAAAAATAAAAAGAGTTTGTTTCTGTTTATACAAAAATGGACCATGGATATGGCTAATAATCCAAACAAATGGTCCAGATCACTTGGTCACCATAGAATCCAAAATATCCTTTAACTATAAAATCAAATCATATCACATGATCTCATAATTTATCACCGCTGTTGCAGTCTCAACATTATTGAATATGACATTCCCTATTGTTTTCAAATTTTTTCCTGGTCTCTTAACAATAGACTTGAGCCTACGATTTTCATTCGTTAAGGGGTCATCCTGATCAGTAAGGTCTTTGACCTATTACTTTAAAATGGGTATATTGGTGTAAAACTTGTCAATCCAGAGCAGACAAGTTTCACATTGTGACTGTGTGACGGTCGATTGAGAATACCCATGGTTGTGTACCGGAACATCCCCAATGTGGCCTGTATATTTGTTACCAAACTTAATACCTAGAAACCCTTCACTATGCTTCAGACAAGGTGACGGATTATCCATGAAATTGTAAGACTGATCGAGGTGTGTTTGGAAGGAAGGAGGGTCTTCTTCAGCCAAAAATCTATCAATCTTGGAATCTGAGCTCTCATGGATCTCGATCATCTTGATCGACCTAACATGAGGGTTTGATTTGTTTCGTAGCTTCCTCAAGATCAACCTTCTTTCCCTCTTATTTTTAAAACTTAAATCGATATCACCTTTAGATGGCTTGCCTACAGGTCTATTTACATTTTTGGTAGAGGTATTAGGCTGTGCATCTTGTTCATGGGTCTGCTCAGCAACTTTTGGGTCGGGTATAATCTTTTTGTGGGTGGTAATAACACATGCCTATGTAGATGAAGGGAACCCTCTGGGAGAGACTATGGTTTCCTCAATCACGATTTTGTCAACTTCTACAACATTGGAGTTAGCGAAACCATTCTAGGTCAAGAATGAGTCCCTGTCATCGTTTTGTAACTTGAATTGATGTACAAGAATTATTTTTATCAAACCGTGGTGGAACAGGCCTGAATCCAAATGTTTCTTCTTATACCTTTTTTCCATTTTATAAAGGCTTCTCCACAGGTAATAAGGCATGTTAAATGGAAAACCAATGAAATTCATGAGCAAATGTAGGTAATATAGAAAAATGAATCCAAAACGGCCACACTTTTCACGAATTGTTTCAACACTGCAACCAAACCATGCCATCAAGTTTTTAATAGGGACATCGACATACCTTTATCACAACAATTGATCTTTCAAGATGTAAAGAAAAGACTCCACAAAACCTCCTCGACCTTGGCATTCTTGAACCACTTTGCCCGCTCACAGGAAGAGTTGTTGCTTGACTTAAAAAATATTATGTAACTTCAAGCTAAATATCCCAAACCTTGGCTCGACATCCGTCAAATGGGAGGGAAAATTCTTGAGCGGTTTGTAGGTTAAGACCCTGGAACCTCTTAAGAAAAACAAGCCTGCCTTGACCCTTGAGATCCTCCCTTGCATCATCCCATAGGAGCAAGGTCTGACAACCATTGGGTTCAATTCTAACAACGACAGCCATGGGAATTCGAAAAGAAATCACCCAAACACAATGCATATAGAGGGTTTCTAAAAATAGACCAGAGCTAAACTCCAGACCCGAAACTCATCAACAATCTATGGCAAATGAACAAAAAGCCCTCAACGAAAAGATAGGCATTGATTGAAATGAATGCAAGGAGTGTTGTAAAAGCCAATACTAAGCTTCGAAATGTTGGGTTCATTGTGGTCGGAATGCCACCTCCCACATGGTGCAGGCCACCACCATGTGCATTAAAATTTTAAAATGATTATGCAACAAGGTGGATTAGGTTCTAAAGTTTAAGAGAATGAAATTTTATAAACCAAAGTCTAGTGAGAAGGGAACGTATGACCACGAACCACAAAAAAAATGTATCGATGCTTAAATTAAATGGCCCTTTGTTGATTCAAATAACAATCCATAAGAATGCTTCACATTCGAGGAGTCGAAATAAAGAGAATGAACTTCATAGCAAGGAACAAAGACTTCATTAACAAAAACCATGTGAAGCCATTTTCCTTCCATGAACTTTTAAATAGAGCGGTAATACAATGATAAGTTTGAATGCTTTGTTCATGCTTTCAGTCATGAATGAAGCATGAAAACAAAAACACCAGGAATAGCCGAAAACTTACATTTGTCGTTTCAAAAATTGCTTATGGAGAACAAAAAAATGTACGATCCCAGTTAGGCAGCTACATAGATTATTATTTGATATAAAAAGTTAAAAATATGTTGGACTGCCAACAGAAAGTAATGTAACATAACATTTTGATATAAAAAGTTAAAATATGTTGAACTGCCAACAGAAAGTAATGTAACATAACATTATAAAATTTATAATGAAAAAAAAAATATCATATATTTTATTTTTTTATTATATTAGAAGCATTTTACATTAATAAAAATAAGTAGAATGAATAAAAAAACCTAAAAATAGAAAAATATAAATTTTGAAAATTGTGGTTATAAGTACTTTATTATATTGAAAACATTTTAAGCTAACAAAAATATAAAAATAAACTAACAAAAATATAAAATAGGATGAATACAAAACCCTAGACATAAAAGAATTATAATTTTTTTAAGTTATGATTAGAATTATTGTATACATTGATTTTGGAGCAATTTACAATAACAAAATGTGAATAGATCAATATAAAGAATAAAAACAATATAAGTTTTGAAAGTTGAAGTTATTAAGTTGATTATAAGTATTATATACATTGATTTTGGAGCAATTTATAATAACAAAATGTGAATATATCGATATAAAGAATAAAAACAATATAAGTTTTGAAAGTTAAAGTCATTAAGTTAAAGTCGTTAAGTTAAATTCATTAACTACTAGATAGATTTTGTCGTTTACAATATCGAAAAAGTGAAAATAGTAAACACAACAATCAACAATACAAAAGTGGCTATAATGAATAGAAAAACAATTTATAGAATGAAAAAAAAAAATTGAAAAGTAAGATTACACATTTTAGATAGATATAATTCATGATTGTATTGTTGTAATAATTGCAAGTATTCAAGTGTCCAAATAAATGGAAGGTCAACTTGCAATCAATCATTTATTGGAACAAGTAATTCTTGTAACAAAAAATGTTAGGTATAATATATAGTGGTTTTCTTTCTTGGTTTCGCAAAAAGGAAGAGTATAATAAATTAGGAGAAAAAATTCCAAGATTATTGTTATGATGATCAAGAAATGTTGATACACTATTTTTTATTTGTGGAATTGCAAAATTTGAAAAGATAAACTAGTCTACAATAGTGTTACTTGAGTCAATTTTGTTTCATTTCTATAAGAAGATTGTCTAGTTTTAGTATGAGCAAGTCAAACAAGCAATGAAAACATTTATTGAAGTAACGACTTTCACAAGGTGCATTTTAGTATCCCTTTTCTACAATTGCATTCATGCCATGAGCATGGGCTATGCATGTTTGAGAGTTTGTTGTCCTACAGGTGCAACATGTGTAGTATTGCAGTGCCCCGTTTGTTCCTAATTGTTTTACATAATAGATATTGATGGCGATGATGATGATGGTTAACATCTACTGGGACCAATATTGGTCTATCATACCTTAAGAAAACTAAGAGATTACTTGGATTTATTTAAAATTTTATTTTGATGCTTGAAAATCATTAAGAGAAGCATTCCAAGATCAATAAAATTTTGATAACTTAGAAGGTTGGGAAAGTCAGTATTGTGATAAAATTTTGAAATTGATATCTAATTTGGGTATACGCAGGAAACTCTCAGAGAAACTGTTTCTCATATTCAACCCTCTTGGTGTCACAAAGGTGATAGATTCTTTCCCGCCTTGGTGTTTTGGGGATTTCCCAATGCCCATTTTCACTATGGAACTCATGAGAATTAGTTTTTATTTTAGAAAAGTTAATTCTCTTGTTTACTTTAGTCAAAACATAGAGATACTTTTAATCTTCAATATTATGGTTAAGCACCTCCTTGTGATATATTTATTTTCTTTTATCCTCTAATTATTTATCACACCCTAGATTCTCCTTAAGTTTAGATTCTACAATTTATTTAATATCGCCAATATTCTACAAAATAAATTCTTCTTTTATTCTCCAATGATTTAGCCAAGACTTGGAATCATTATGTCATCTCCACTTGAGTCATTGGTGATTTTATCTAGAGTCAGAAGGAATTTTGAGAGCCTCTTGTCATCCAAGTTGTTTATATTGTTCTTGTACATTAATTACCTAATCATAGTTGTGCTCTCAATGGGGGAAAGACTCACTTCTATGAGGAGGATAAGATATGATGTATTGTCTTTACTGTTGAGATTATAAGTTATAAAATTATTTTGGATCTATTCTTTCTTTCTCTAGGATTCTCAAGAGATATTGCATCCACAAACATCGCATCCATACAAGATAAAAGGAGTGATGAGAGTATCAAATAAGATCTTTTTCTTATCCAATATCCAAAGGTATACTAATTTACAATTATTTTCAAGAACATAATAAGCTTTCCACCCTCCATTTATCCTTTATTGAATACTATAGTTCCAATTGAGTTTGTGATGAATATGAGTTCAAATATTCTTATACTAAGTCACTTCCTCCAAGATATTGTTGTGATATAAAAAAGTATCATAGGTGATCTTTTTGAATTTAATGATCATAACCTTGAATTTTTTAGTGTTCATAGTCATACCCATATTAGAGTATAAGTTGTTGATATTATGGTAGCTGCAGGAGGTATTTACCTTCATGTGTAAACCTGATGAGAATAAAATATTCCGGGAAGCAAGAAGAAACCCTAATGAGTTGGATAATAAACCTAGAAGATATGTCGACTGAAGAGGATAATTTGTATTAGGTTATTATCCTCCAAGAGAAGAAGTCGACCAGAAGAAACAATATATACTGAACTTGTAGATACCCATAATGAGAACTTGACCCAGACAATGAGCTAGATTTAGTATAAATACAGGAGGCCAATCTTCATTCTAGTAGGCATTCTTAGAATTACAGAGCAACACTTGTGCACACTGTAGTTTCCTAGTTTGCGCGTAGGTTTGGAGGAGAGTTGTCGTTGCAGATATTGTAGCTAGTAGATTCTGCTTTGGCTTGTAATATCTCTTGGTTAGGGTTGGGACTATATGATTAGTTCTTGTTTGATGCACTATCCTTGGGGAAAGGTGAACTACTCTTTGTTTGGATATCTAGCCTAGGGTTTTCTTTCAGAGTGATTCTCTGTCAAGGTTAAGGTGCTTGGAGGGTGGCTTTGGCTTATGGTTGGGTGCAATATTGATATTTTCAATGGTAAAACAAGCACATCCATTATATTCTAATGGGTTATGGTCCCTGATGCAGGAGCATCGTCGGCACGTGCACAGAGGTTGGACCACTCAACACGTGAGAGTTCTTCCAGAACTTCAACGTGGGCTGTTACAATCGATTTTGAAATACGCCTTCACTCAGTGCCAGAATTTACCTTTGGAGGCATGCTTGAACCAGTGATGGATTTTACCCTTTGAGGCAAGTTTTGAAATCGTAAGTAGAGAAGGAGTTTCCACTATGGCTCTGGAATGCAACTGAACTGAGATAGCATAGGATGAATTTTAGAGTAGGCAAGTAGCCAGGGGAAACCCTAGAAATATTTTTGAGTTATATAGAAGTTTGTACGCTCAGTTTTTGAGAGATGCAATACATAGAGAAATTAGTTGTAAGAGAGAACTACGAGTTAGCAGGAGATCTCAGTTTTTTGAGTTACTGTAATTTTGAATGTATTATGTAGCCATTGGGCACTTGTGAATATAATAGAAGGAAAATTGATCCAAATGTATGGTGTGTGGACTGTATGAATTTTTCTATCATTTATGTTTTCATGAACAAGTGGATGGAACTGTGAGTTTTTCCAATTTAAATTGTTTCTCTTCTTTGGAAGCTCTGCAGGGTGTGCATCAAGCCAGAGACGAATGTAAGGAAATAAGGAGGAATTTCTCTATGATAAATACCATGCATCTGAGTTATCGAAATCCCTCAGATGCAAGGAGTGCATGGGAAATCGAAGTCTGAACTAGACAAAGGTCAGGAGGAACAACACTTCCGGTAGTGTTATCGAGATCTAGGAACTAATTCCCTGGAAGAAGTGAAGAGCGAGTCTTCAGAGAGTTAGAAAATCTTCTAAGTCTGAAGCAAGTAAAATATCAGGAGGAAGAACGTCATCGAGCATTGGATCGCAGTGGAAAATCCCATGGATCATCTAATTTGAGGTAGGAGTGCAGGATTTAACGCTGCATAGATCCATGAGGGGAGATCTCGAAGATCTAAACGGATGGTGGAGAGTCATCGAGGAGAAACGTTGGCACCCCACAAGTCATTGGATAAGGTGGAGTTGTGAGGAGTTTAACGACAAGGGCTTCTTGACGTCCAAAGCTTAGGAGGAATAGTGATCATTGATCTCAGATAGATCTGGACCATTGGTCCATTTCACGATTTCAGGTATCGCAAGTCGGAAGGACAGAGATCCTTGTATCCCAAAACCCTGAATTGAGAAATCATGATTCGACCTGAACCATCGATCACAGGTAGATCTGGACTATTGGTCCACTTTGCGATTTTGGGTATTGCAAGTTGGAAGGGAATTTCGGTATTTCGGCAACCGGGGATTTCAAGGAGCAGGGATATGATGAGGTCCTTGTCTCCCAAAACCATGAATCGTGAAATAGAAAAATAGAAAGGTCGAACGTGGACCGTAGATCCTAGGGATTATTGTGAGTCGTTGATCGAATGCCAAGACATTTCGACATTTCGGCAATTGGGTATTCCAAGGAGTAGAGATATCCCTTGTGCCCTTATTTTGTGAAATGTGAAAACCCAAAATAATAGGCACTGGGACATTTTGGCAACCGTGGATTCCAAGGAGCAGAGATATCCCTTGAACCCTGATTTCATGAAATGCGAAAAACTGAAAGAACAGGCGCTGGGATATTTCGACATTTTGGCAACCAGGAATTCGAAGGAAAAAGGGATGGGATTCTAGACTTGTGAAGTCTGGGTCCAAGATATTTCTCCATTTTGGAAAATGAGGATTTGAAGGACAAAGGGATGGGACGCTTGACTTGTGAAGTCCTAGTCCACAATATTTTGGCATTTTGGAAACTGGGGATTCAGAGGACAAAGGGACGGGATGCTTGAATTGTGAAGTCTCGGTCCATGAAAACTGCTCTTTTTGGCTTAGCACAAGGTCACGACTCTTGGCCATGTGCTATAGGGGCTCACACTTGGCGCTTGGAAAAACCAACTGAGCATTTGTGGGGGACCTGTGTTTGCGTTTAGAGGGTTTCAGTTTGGAACTAGAAGAGACATTTTGGCTCTAGAACCAGAAGATCCTGACTAGGATGTTATGTATCCCTTAAGAGGGATAGGGGGTCTGCATCAGGTGATATCAGAGCCTAATTTTTTCGTCTGTAGACTTCAGGCGAAGGAGAAAAAGAAGGAGAGAGATAAATTTGAGTTGTAAACTATGTGTGATAAATATTCGACATAATTTCTCCAAGAATATGAGAGCCACCTTTAGCCAACCATGTTGTAGAGAGGGAGATATGAGAGCTTCATGCCCGATTGGAAACAATGGAAGCAACACAGAGAAGAGCACCTCACGTTGGGGATGTTGGTGATGCAGAAAGTGAAGAGGTTGAGGTTGAAGAAGATGCAAGAGAGGATGTTGCAGAAGAATGTTTTTTGAGAGCAATTGCCAGATTGGGAGGCAGAGCTAAGATAGAGGTCCCAATTTATGAGGAAAATCTAGATTCTAAAGAACTATTGGACTGGATAAGGTCCATGGAAAAACACTTCAACTATGAATATGTTGATGAGGATAAGAAGGTGAAGCAGGTAGTCACCAGGCTAAAAGGGCACGCAACACTATGGTAGGATGAACTGCAGGCTGACAGGAGAAGTAAAGGAAAACAAAGGATAAAGAGTTGGGACAGGATGGTATCCAAACTGAAGGCTAAATTCATACCCAAATACTACCAGATCAATTTTTTCAATAAGCTACAGAACGTGAGAAAGAAAGGGATGACAGTCAAGGAGTGCACCGAGGAGTTCTACCAGCTGAACATTAGAACTAGACAAAGGGCGAGAGATGAAGAAAGAGTTTTCAGATATATAAATGGATTGATATATGAAATCCAGGATGACCTTAGCATGATGTCAGTGAGGACTATGGAAGATGCTTATCATTTTGCGCTGAAGGTAGAGGAGAAGATGGCCAGAAAATAGAACCAGTGAGGAAGAGGTAAAGGCTCGATCCCAAGAAAAAGAAAGGGATTTAACCATGATAGAGAACATCAGTCTAAGGACGAGGCTGGGAAACCACACTATCACTCAGAATGAGGAGGAATTTCACGAGGAAGATAGAATGTTGCAAGAAACTCTTCTAGAGGAAGAGGCAGAGGAGGAGTAAGGTGCTATAACTATGGAAAGATAGGGCACATGTCTTGGGAATGTCCCAAGAAGAAGAAGGAAGGAGGAGAAGCTCACATTTCAGAACCATGATGAAGAGATGTTGAAGCAAAAGGAGAAGAGGATGGAGCATCCCTGATGTTGAGAAAAGTTCTCTTAAAACCAGAGGCAGAAATTGAAAAGCTAGTGCAGAGAAACAATCTCTTCAGGACAACTTGCAAGACTAAGGATAAATTATGCAAGGTGATCATTGACAGTGGGAGTACTGACAACCTAGTATCCACAGAGATGGTGGAGAAATTGGAGCTGAAGACAACTGCACATCCAAGGACATACAAAGTCTCATGGCTGCAAAAATGACACCAGGTAATGATCACTAAACAATGCCTGGTTGAAATTAAAATAGGAGGATATAAAGATGAAATCCTATGTGATGTAATTCCCATGGACGTATGCCACATTTTGTTGGGAATACCATGGAAGTTTGATACAAATTTCATTCACAATGGAAGGAAGAACACATATACATTGGAGAAGAATGGTAGGACGCATATCTTGCTGCTAATGTAGGAGAAGAGAGTGAAAGAGGAAGCCAACACAAGCATACTTCTCATGAGTGGGAAGGAACTCCTAAAATAAGTCAAGGAAGAATAGGAGATGCAGTTCTCTATGGTGTGGAAGCCCAAATTCATCCTTACAAGTACATCAATGGATGATTTACCTGAAGAGGTTCAAGAGCTGCTGGATAATTTTGTTGATATAGTGGTGGATGAGCTGCCAAACTCATTGCCACCCATCAGGAGTATCAGTCATCATATCGAATTGATACCAAGAGAAAGCCTTCCAAACAAAGAAGCGTATAGATTAACACCTCGAGAGAATGAGGAGGTGAGGAACCAAGTCCAAGAGTTGTTGGATAAGGGTTTAGTTAGAGAAATTTGAGCCCATGCGCAGTACCAACTGTGTTAAGCCCAAAGAAATATGGAGGAAGGAGAATGTGCACAGACTCGAGAGCCATCAACAAGATCACCATTAGGTACAGATTTCCTTTACCGAGAATGGATGACTTAATGGATTTCTTAAGCGGAGCAAATTTCTTTTCTAGGATAGATCTAAAAAGTGGATATCACTAGATCAGGATGAGAGAAGGTGATGAATGGAAAACAAACTTTAAAATGAATGAAGGTCTGTATGAGTGGTTGGTTATGCCATTTGGCTTAATGAATGACTTGAGTACTTTTAAGAGGCTGATGAATGAAATTATAAAATATTTCATTGGTATGTTCGCGGTTGTATATCTGGATGATATACTGATTTTTAGCAAGACTAAAGAGGATCATTTGAGGCACCTAATGCTAGTAATGAGGAGGCTACAGCAAGAGAAGTTGTTGATCAATCTGAAGAAGTCCTCTTTTATGAAGATAGAGCTCATTTACTTGGGTTTTGTGATATATTTTAATGAATTGAAGATGGATCCATAAAATGTGAAAGCAATCAAGGAATGGCCATCACCAAGGAACATGTTCAAAGTAAGGAGCTTTAATGGTTTAGCAAGATTCTATAGAAATTTCATTAGAGACTTCAGTGGAATTTGTGCACCAATGATGGATATAGTTAAGAAGAGGCACAAGTCTTTTAAATGGACAGAGGAGGCTGAAAGGAGCTTCAATATACTGAAGGATAAGATAACAAAATGACCAATTCTAATCTTGCCGAATTTTGGGAAGACATTTCAGGTAAGATGTGACGCAAGTGGAGTTGCAATAGGAGCAATTTTGAGTCAAGATAACAGACATGTTGCCTATTTCAGTGAGAAGATGAATGAGACCAAGAGGAAATACTCCACATATGGCAAGAATTTCTATGCCATAATTCAAGCATTGAAGAAATGGAGGCATTATCTTGTCCCGCAAGAGTTTGTCTTGTACATCGATAACCAAGATTTACAATTCATAACCCGACAAGAAAAACTAAATCAGAGGCATGCAAAATGGGTTGAATTTATGAAAAATTTTACTTTTGTCATCAAACATATTGTTGGGAATGCTAACAAAGTTATTGATGCATTGAGCATGAGATGTTTAATTCTGCAAGAATTCCAGGTGGAGACCTTGGGGTTTGAACACCTTAAGGATATGTATTGTGATAATAAAGATTTCAAGGAGGCCTATGAAGCATGTACAAGCCTTGTACTGAGAGATAGAATTCAGTGGACAAAGTATATGGTTCAGGAAGGATTGTTTTTAGAGGAAATCAATTGTGCATACCAGGATGCTCAATGAGGGACAATCTTCTGAAGGACAAGCATAGTGGAGGATTGGCTGGACATTTTGGCCATGATAAAATGTTTGCACAGTTGAGTAGTTCATACTATTGGACAGTATGATAATAGAGGTGATAAAGTTTGTGAACAGATGTAGGATCTGCTAACATGCAAAGGGGAAAAGATAGAACACTGGATTGTATCAACCATTGCCAATACTAGAGAGGCCTTGAGATTCAATAAGCATGGATTTTGTGTTGGGATTGCCAAGAACACAAAGGGGATTCGACTCCATATTTGTGGTGGTGTATAGGTTTTCAAATATGGCACATTTCATCCCATGCCATAAGACCAGTGATGCAACACATGTTACAAATCTATTTTTCAGAGAAGTTGTGAGACTTCATGGTCTACCCAGGAGCGTTGTCTTAGATAGACACACAAAATTTGTTGGTCACTTTTGGAGGACGTTGTGGAAGAAGATGGGGACAAATTTGTCCTTCAGCTCAACTTATCACCCTTAGACAGATGGGCAGATTGAGGTGGTAAATAGAAGTTTGGGAAACTTACTGAACACCATAACCAGTCGGATCATATTCTTCAACAAGCATACTTTGCATATAATGAATCACCAAACAAAAGCACTAGAAGGAGACCATTCCAAATACTCTATGGAATGCAACCCAGGTGAGTGTCTGAGTTAAGAGACTTGGAACAGGGAGAGATCATAAGTGTTGGAGCAGAGGATTTTTCTACTGAGATGCAGAAACTCCATAATTGGATCAAAGAATAATTATAGAGTTCTAACTAGAAATACAAGAACATAGTTGATCAACATCACAGGGAACTTCAATTTGAAGTGGGAGATAAGGTTTTATCACATCTTAGGAAGGAAAGATTCCCTAGCGGAACATATAACAAATTGAAGATGAAGAAGATAGGACCCTGTAAGATCTTGAGGAAGTTTGTTGCAAACACCTATGAGATCGAGCTTCCAGATGGTGTGGGAATTTCACCCATATTCAATGTCTCAGACTTGTATGCTTATAGGAAAGATGACATAGAAGAATCAAAAGATCAAGGAAAGATTCAGTGGGATAAGTAGATGTCTGTGGCAGAGAAGCTACAGTTGGAGAAGATTCTGGATCAGAGGATTGGCAAGAAGACCAGGAGGAAGACTTATTTTGAGTATCTGGTCAAATGGAAGGGATTCCCAATAGAATATGCCAGTTGGAAAAATGAAGCTGCTATCCAGAAACAGGGAAAGTCAATAGAGGAGCTCATGGACAGGAGTCCATGAATTTTTGTGAAGGGGAGTATGATGCAAGAGCATCGTCGACACGCGCACAGAAGCGGGACCACTCAACATGTGAGAGTTCTTCCAGAACTTCAACGTGGGAAGTTACAACTGATTTCGAAATCCTCCTTCACTCAGTGATAGAATTTACCTTTGGAGGCACACTTGAACTAGTGCCAAATGTTTCCCTTTGAGGCAAGTTTTGAAATCGTAAACAGAGCAGGAGTTTCCACTACGGCTCTAGAATGCGACTGAACTAAGATAGCATAGGATGAATTTTAGAGTAGGCAAGTAGCTAGGGGAAACCCTAGAAATATTTTTTAGTTATGTAGAAGTTTGTACGCTCAGTTTTTGAGAGCTGCAATACAGAGAGAAGTTAGTTGTAAGAGAGAACTGTGAGTTAGTAGGAGATCTCAGTTTTTTGAGTTACTGTAATTTTGAATGTATTATGTAGTGATTGGGAACTTGTGAATATAACAGAAGGAAAATTGATCCAAATGTATGTTGTGTGGACTGTATGCATTTTCCTGTCATTTATGTTTTCATGAACAAGTGGATGGAACTGTGAGTTTTTCCAGTTTCAATTGTTTCTCCTCATTGGAAGCTCTACAAGGTGTGCATCGAGCCAGAGAGGAACGTAAGGAAGTCAGGAGGAATTTATCTATGAGAAATACTATTGATATGAGTTATTGAAATCCCTCAGACGCAAGGAGTGCATGGGAAATCGAAGTATGAACCAGACAAAGCTCAGGAGGAACAACACTTCGGGGAGTGTTATAGAGATCCAGGAACTCATTCCCTAGAAGAAGTGAAGACCAAGTCTTCCGAGACTTAGAAAATCTTCTCAGTCTGAAGCGAGTAAAAGCTTAGGAGGAAGAACGCCATCGAGCATTGGATCATGGTGGAAAATCCCACGGACCGTCCAATTTGATGTAGGAGTGCAGGACTTAATGCTTCGTAGATCCTGGAGGGGAGATCTCGAAGATCTAAATGGACGGTGGAGAGTCCTCGAGGAGAAACGTCGGAACCCTGGAAGTCGTTGGATAAGGTGGACCCGCGAGGAGGTTAGCGGTGAGGGCTTATTAACATACAAATTTTAGGAGGAATAGTGACCATCGATCTGAGATAGATCTGGAACATTGGTCCATTTCATGATTTCAGGTATCGCAAGTTGGAAGGACAGAGGTCCTTGTCTCCCAAAACCCTGAATCGCGAAATCGTGAAATCAAAATTCGACCTGAACCGTTGATCAAAGGAAGATCTGGACCATTGATCCACGTCACGATTTCGGGTATCCCAAGTTGCAAGGGCATTTTAGCATTTTGTCAACCGGGGATTCGAAGGAGCAGGGATATGATAAGGTCCTTGTCTACCAAAACCCCTAATTGTGAAATAGCGAAATAGTAAGGTTTGATGTGGACCGTAGATCCCAGGGATTATTGTGAGCCATTGATCAAATGCCAAGACATTTTGACATTTCCAAAACTGGGGATTCCAAGGAGTAGAGATATGCCTTGTACCCAGATTTTGTGAAAGGCGAGAACATGAAAGAATAGGCACTGGGATATTTCAACATTTCGGCAACCGGGGATTCGAAGGACAAAGGGACGGGATGCTTGACTTGTGAAGTTCTGGTCCATGATATTTCATCATTTTGGCAATCGAGGATTCGAAGGACAAAGGGATGGGATGCTTGACTTGTGAAGTGTCGGTCCACGATATTTTGACATTTCGACAATCGGGGATTCAAAGCACAAAGGGATAGGACACTTGACTTGTGAAGTCCCAGTCCACGATATTTCAGCATTTCGACAACCAGAGATTCGAAGGCCAAAGGGACAGGATGCTTGACTTGTGAAGTCCCGATCCATGATAAGCACCCTGTTTGGCTTAGTGCAAGGTCACGAATCTTGGTCGTGTGCTGTGGGAGCTCACACTTGGTGCTTTGAAAATCAATCTGAGCATTTGTGGGGGACCTGTGTGTTCATTCAAAGGGTTCCATTTTGGAACCAGAAGAGCCATTTCAGCTCCGAAACAAGAAGATCCTGACCGAGAGGTCATGCAACCCTTAAGAGGGATAGGGGGTCTTCATTAGTCCCACACCTCATTCATTTAGTCTAACCCCTCAAGGGAATCATATCCATAAGGATATTAAGCTCGTTGAAAAACTGTCGCTCAGGTTTCTAGTAGGAGCAATCACTAAAGAACTACAACTAGTGTTACTAGCAAGTGTAGTTACAGAAACTCTAATCCTTTCATTGATGAACCTTAAGTGAATGTATTGACCTAATTTCCATATATACCGGTGCGCCCTAGCCCAACACATCTCCTAGTACTACTAGCAAGCCAAGATGTCAAGTTTGAGTTTTTGGTGAAATCTAGGGTTTTCCAAGTCAAAGCAGCCATGACTTGCTCTATGAAGTCAGAAAACAAGTTAGATGGAGATTCTAACTTCAGAGTGTGGAATATAAGGATTGACCTCATCCTTTCCAAGAATAAAGTGCTAGATATCGTGAAAGGAAAGATCGTGGAACCAGAGTTTGAAGAAGGAAAAGAGAAGGAACCGCAGAACGTTGCAGTTATGGAGAGGTTTAAAGACGATGACATTAATTCTATGAGTATCATAGTGGAATCTATAAAATACCACTTGATACCCTACATATCCCATCTTGACTCATCAAAGAATATGTACGATGCTCTAACAAACATCTTCTCAGTCAGAAACATTGGACAAGTAATGATTCTGAAGAATGAGCTTTGTGACATGAAGATGAATGATGATGACATCATAACATCATACTTTCTAAGAATCTCTTAGTTAAGATATCAACTACAAGCTATTGAAGAGATCACTTCAGAGAAGGAATTGGTAAACATAGTACTCAATGGTCTTCCCAAGACGTGGGATGCATTTGCTGCAAGCATGAACACAAGGAAGGAGTATCCCACCTTTGAAGAACTTTGCACTTGTTGTGCTCAAGAAGAATCAAGGATCGGTGAAAAAGAGAAACCCCAAAGGATGTACGATGATCAATCCTTCACAACAAGGTTCAAGAATTTAAGGAATAGAAGGAAGTTTGGCTCCAGGAAAAAAATAAATCAAGAAAAAGATATGTCAAGGCTACAATGCTTCAATTGTCAAAATTATGGTTAGTAAAAGAATCATTGTCCCTAGCTAAAGATAAGGAAGGAAACACATGACACATCAGTAGCCAAAGAAAGGGAACCCTCAAATAAATCTGAGAAGGACAAAACAAACTTCTTCTTCTAAGACAAGGTAACAATACGCGTCATAGTTCTTACATACCATGTTTTCAGTACATATATTGCATATCTATTTCTTAGAATATGATATGTTCAAAGAGAAACTATACTTATGGAAGAACAACAAGATAAGTAATGCTATCACTATGACTAGAAGACAAGATTCAAGATAAGACGAAAACAGAAAGAAACCTAGAAGTAGTAAAGACAGTAGAAGTTAGCAATCAAGAAGAAACTGGTGAAAGACTTATGACACCTTGCAGAAGGGAACAAATATGCAGACGAAAGCGTGGATTATGTTAGATGGAGGGATCTGATTCTATACTTCCAAAATAAAAACATGCACTCTTGCATGAAGCAAGGATTAGGAGGGAGCTAATCCTATGATCCATTGAAGATGATGAAGTATATATATGTGGTAGTAGCCATGAAAGGTAGTACGTGTTCAGTTCGACCTCAGAAAAGTCTTCTTTGAAGAGAATCCTTAAAGTATCCCTGGTTTTCCATTCAAATTCGTGATCCTATGATGAAAGGAGGAAGTGGAATCTTTAGGTCATGGAATCATAAGAAACTCCATCAACCCAAGAGCTAAATAAAAACATGAGGAAGAACATGAAGATTCCAAGAAAGAAAGAGAAGCCAGAACAACTAGTCATTGTATCAAGAATCACAAGATTACCATCCTAATATGAAATCACTAAAAGAAATCAAGTAGAGGAACTGAAAGTCATGATGAAGAACAATGTATGAAAAGTCTTATGAATGTAAGCATTCCAAGATCCAAAACTAGAGGTTCTCCCAGATGGAGGGATAAGAGTATGATGATTACTTATTCTAGTAAACCATACATACCTCTACATAAGTCATTATATCATCTGCAATATCCATGGGTTGGAGTTCTACATCAAATGAATGCAAAGACTGTTCTCCAGAGCAATTGAACAAAGAGTGTATGAAGAGCAACCTCAAGACTTTAAGGCACATCAGAAAGAGACCCTTGTATGCATATGGAAGAAGATAACTTGGTGGAGAACCTCTAATGGACGACAGAAGCATCGTGAATACTTTCTATAACAAAGATATTGTATCAAAATGATTACTCAGAATATGAGGATGATGGATTGCCAATTCATGACAAAGATCTCATGATGACAAAAGAGGTGCCACATGAATATGTTCCAATTTGACCCTTGCCACGATGTTGTGAGCTAGCAGGAAACAAGAGGAATCCAACAATGATATACCTTATTGATTAGAGCTACATGAAGCCTCAAAGAAAACTAGTGTTCCAAACCGAAGTACATTTGAAATCAAGAATTACATTATCTGTGATGAAGTCCAGAAAGGCGAAATTGGTTCCCCAATACATATCTCCACATATGAGCAGATAAACAAATATTTTGGTAAAGCTTCTGTCCAATATGAAAGAGTTTTCATACTCAAGATGGAGCTCATGGAGATGACTTCCTTATTGAAAAAGGAAGAGATGACAGGTTGGGCGGGAGCACTGATTTGTTATTGATTGATGGAAATTCACTTTTCAGTTCGAAAAATGGTCCAGGATGAGCAGTTGCTTTCCAGTTCAGAAAGTGGTTTGAGACTTCTGATGGACAGTGTGACATCCCAAAAAATAAAATATTTTTGAAATTTAAATTTGTTGCAAAATTTATTCTGTTTTTAGTAGATTTGAATTTGAATTTTTTTTCCATTTATGGCAATTCCAAATTTTGAATTTGATAATTGTAATTAATTATTATGACTGTTGGGAAGATACCTGATTTGACCCAACTAACTATTTGACTATGACACTTGTATGAAAACAAAATATTTTATATTGATTTCAGGAGGACAAATGGAACAACCATGTTAAATTTAACTGATCATGACTCCATGAGTGGTGAACATGTTGGAGCTACCTCTAGGCTGATTGTTACAAGTGGAAAATCAGTGATTTGGCAATTGGTAGCCCCTGAAAATCAAGGATTTAGAAAGGTGCGAAAATTCCCAAGGGAGGGAAAAAGACCTAGGCAAATTGATAAATAGCATATGTGAGGAAGCAGGACATTGCCAAGTATGTTGGGAAAGAGACTATTGATTTTTACTTGCTATTATGAACACTAGCGCGTGAGTGTGAGGCAAGAGGAATCTACTAGAATTGAAGGACATTGTTGAGGAGGAGTTCCTAGTTCTCTCTCATGGATTCATGGTCAGTCTAGGGGGTGAATCGGGCAAGTGATTTTGGATGCCTATTCTATGGTTGGGAGGAACGTGGTTGTTCCCTTTGTTGTTTCACAAATTGTTTCAGATATGTTAAATTCCTCCTTCTTTTCTTGAATGATTTTGGGTATTTGATATTATGCATCTATTGGTGTTAAGCTGAAATAATTTTCGTGGATGATATATGTTCTTTTGTATAAAGTTACAGTCAAAAGTTAAATTTCTAGGCAGAATTACCTATGTACACATGAACTTGAAAGAACAGATCTATCTACAGGAGTACGTTCATTTCTGTAACTGAAATATTAGGAAGATCTATCCATAAATATTTGGAGTTGAGCAAGTTTGTATATATGTTACATATCAACTTATATATATATATAT
>JASDQU010106264.1:60816-85485 GCA_032191745.1 Picea mariana
AAAAAAAAAAAAAAAAAACCAAGAGTAAGATATCAACTAACTTTTTCTAAAAATTAAACCATTCACATATAACATAAAATTATTAATATCTTATTTAATTTTTTTTTTCACGAGAAAATAAGCTTGAAAAACTCACCAATACTTCTCTACCTTAATGGATGGTAAGAATGATAAAGCTAAATCCTAAACCCTAACCCAAAGACACAAGACTTGAACTCTCCGGTACCTAAAGAGTATGTGCTATCCCATGGGATATCTCATTTAAACTCTGTGTGAAACAGGGTTCTCAAAATCTCATTTTCTTAGTAGTTGAAATAAAAACATTAAGGTAATGATTAAGGTTAAGTATATATAAGTAAGACCGCAATATATCAATGCAGGGCAAAGTTTAGTTTTGATATGGTTATTTGTTAAATCTTGGAAGGTTAGGGTTTAGGGCAAAGTTTAGTTTTGATATGGTTATTTGTTATATCTTGGAAGGTTAGGGTTTAGTTTTTATATGATTATAAATTAAATCTCGAGGATATCATTTTAACGCTTCAACGCTCTTAAAAAGACGACCAAGTCTAAGTATATTTTGTTATTCCTTAACCTTTGTTTATTAGCGGTATCACGAGCGTTCAAATCTCCTGTTCCTCCCAACTAATGTTCAAATCTACAATTCCTCCCAACTAATGTAAATAAGACAACGCAGGGCTACTTCTGGGCCAGCGATCCCAATATCATCTGCCTTCTCATTTTGTGAGAGAGAAATTAGGTCTGTCTTTTATTGGGTCTGTGCGTCCTTCATGGCGGAATCGAATCCAAATGCAACAGCTGGAGATGATGAAGAAACGGAAGAGGGAGGTCGTGTGGTATTGTTTAACGCTACCCGACATGATCATGAGCTCTTGCTGTTTGAGGGCCTTCCGGCGTACACATGTAGCGGATGCAAGGAATACGGAGCAACATCGGTTTCAAGTGTAACATTAATTCTGATTCCTTGTCCTCATCCTGCAAGAATTTCACTCTGCATGAGGTTTGCGCTACCCTTCCTGATGCCTACCAACACCCGTTTCGCAGCGATGTGAGCTTTAAATTTCGTCCCAAAACATTTTTCGGCCATCGCTGTAACGCATGCTGGGATGTGGTGAAAGGTTATGTGTTCGAAACTGAAAGGCATCAGTTAAGACATGAGTTAAGGTTTCATCCCTTGTGTATGGCGCTTCCTAAAATACTCGACTACAGTGGGCACGCAAATCCCAAACTCAAATTTGTGACCGGTGATTTAAAGGGGAAAAAATACGCTTGTAGTGCCTGCGATAGTCAGATCGATTCCGGTGGCTGGAGATATCGGTGCGAGGAAGTGGCGTGTAAGGTTTACGTGGACCTGAGCTGTGCCAAAATAGACATTTTCGGACTCTCAAACTATGGTATTGAGAGAGTTGCACCCGTCAGTCGCAGCATATCTTGTCGTGGATCAGTGGCTACTTTCCTCGACTCCTTCATGAGTGGAGTAGTATATGCTCCGACTCTCTGACGAAATGAATAATAAACTTTTTTGTTTTTATGGCCATGACCAGATCTCTGACATGGCCAATATTTTAGTGTTTTGTTGGTTATTTTAGGCTTCAGATTCTTAATATATCAATTTTATTTTATTTTTCCCATGACCAGATCTCTGACCTGGACAACTCTTTATTGTTTTGTTGGTTATTTTAGGATTCAGATTCTGAATATCTATCTATCACCGTGTTACATCCTCTCCGCTTACTAAAGATACTATTTTCAGTTGTGGTTTTCTGTTCTTTAATCATGAATCATGATTCAGGAGGCAAAGCACAAGCTTAGAACACAGCTGGGAGCACTAGCTTACATTTTGAAATATTTTGAATTTCAAACTACTATGTATTAATGTAATATATGACAAAGCCTTTTGAATTATGAATCACAGAAAATGGTGGGGAATATATTTTGTTTTATGGATCGGATCACAGTACAGATCCTAAGTATTAATGTAATATATGACAATTTTTTTTGAATTATGAATCACAGAAGATGGTGGGGGAATGTATTTTGTTTTATGGATCGGATTACAGTACAGAGTATTTTGTTTTATGGATCGGATAATAGTACAGATTTGGAGCGCAATCTCAATATTTATTGTATAGTTGATAGTATTTAATTCCATTTAAAATAGTGTAGAGTAGTTGGAGGGAATGCTCTAAAAGCACCTCTGTGCATAAATCTTTGTAATATTTCCCATTAAGGGTTGTTGTCAATTGTTTTGATAGGTTGATGGTTGTAGTTGCTGAAAGATGATAGTTGTTGTCGTTAGAGTGTAGATTGTCATAGTAAGCTAAGAGCTAGAGATGTAGAGAAATGATGTATGATTGTATGTAAGTTTCAATTGGATGAATATAACATAAGAAACAGTGTCCCAAATGTGTATGGATATGTGTCTATCTGAGTATGAATGTATGTAATTTTTAATTGGCCGAATATGACATAAGAACTTTGTCCCAAATGTGTATGGATATGTGTCTATCTGAATGAATGGTAGAGTTTTTATTATTTTCTAAGTTCTTTGTTATTTTTGTTCTTGAATCCATGACTGCATTTGTTTTGTTGAATGTATGAGTCACTCTGAAGAGTAGATAAGTTTAAATGGATTCTCTTTATTTAGTGAGTGCAAGGTGTGCATAACGTCCACAAGGAGTGCGTGATTGAGTCTATTTTGACTCGAAAGCTCACAAGAGATAGTGGAACTTATACGTGTGCAAGGAGTGCAACGATGTCCGCAAGGGGTGCATGACAGGGTTTTCAGATTTCAAATCTCAGGAGGGATAGCGTGATTCCAGTCACGAAGGATAGAAGCGGTTGGAGAATAGTCGCAAGGAGTGTGAAGTCATCCATAAAAGTTGAAGTGTGAAGAAAAATATGTTGCGAGGTGTGCACAGATCGAACACTTGACTAAGTGTCGAACAGATTTTTCAGAGGAACAAGGAAAATCAAAAAAGGAAATCTGAGGGGGGATAGCGACGGAGAGGCTTCAAGGAAAGAAATCCTTGAACCTCTCATAAAAACCAGTAGGCAATATTGGTCCCCAGAGGGAGGTGAATGATCCCATACCATTAGATCTAGTGAAGTTGCAAGGAGGAGAACTAAGAAGTATTTCGATATTTCATAGTTTCAACAAGTTTGAAAACTTAACAAAGGTAGATCACAAAGTCCGAAGTTGCAATTACATCTAGACTGTTAATTGCAAAAGAGTACGTGGCAATGGGACCTAAGAGTTCGGAAGTCAGGAGATTGGAGGTTGTGAGTGAAAAGTCTAGAGTTGGCGAGGTTCCGAAGTCTGAATCCATTATGGGGCCAAAGAATTCAAGGAGACACCTGGCAAGAATTCAGAACCTCGAAGCTAAGCGCTTCAGGAAGGAGTGAAGAAATATTTAGGATATCCTCGAAGTCCAAACCATGAAGGGATAAGCCCACGGTCATAGTTGTGACCACTTGCGGAAAACCCTGTGTGTGTGGGTGGAATATTTTCAGGTGCCTATAGGAACCCAAGGAGTTGCTCCGAATTAGAAATCTAAACAATCCAAGACCGGGAGGTTAGGCAACCCTTTGGAGGGAAGGGGGTTTGTGTCAAATCATGTGCTGGATTGGACATTTTTGGACGGTCCGTGTTTATATTTTTAGAGAATCAATAGAACTTAGAACTTTATGGCGAGTGCTACTCTTAACCATTTTTATAACCATTTTTCTAAGTGCTATAGTATTAAATGTTGTTTTTAACTATTTTTTTAAGCATTATAGTATTAAATGTAGGTGTTAACCATTTTATTAAGTAGTATAGTATTAAATGTTGTATAAAATTTAGCATTTAATGTTTTATAGCAGGATGATTATTGATACCTAAACTTTAACTTTGTAATCCTTTAATTATATTGATTTTATTTTTAAAATTAATCAAATGAAAAAATGTTTTTGAATTTTATTGAATTAATGGTTTTTTTTATAACATTCCACTTTTCCTCAATTTCTCTATAATATCACAATTTCTCCTTCAATTTAGAAGTTGTATTCTTTTACTTTCATTTAAGTTTGAAGAAATTTTAAGACAGCTAAAAATCAAGATCATTACCATACTCTTATTTCAAGAAAAACCAACTTTTATGATGACTATAAAAGAAGGAATTTTACTTTTACTTTTTACGATTATAAATTATAATTTTTTTACAAGTTTACTCAATTTTCCTCTAAAATTTTTAAAATACTATATCTAATAAAATAGCCCAATAAATAATGATTAATTCATTAATTTTAAAAGTATATTTACATTATATAAATATAGTTATTATATCTATATGTTAAAATTATGAATATCTCTATATAAAACAAACAACTATTATGAATATTTGTGTATGAAATATAACAACAAAATTATTAGTCTCTGCATAAAGGCTAGTATCTACAGCAATGAGTCACTTATTGACTTGCTATTAGTTCAATGTATGACTTAAAACTGACTATAACAATGAGTTACTCATTTACTTTCTATTAGTTGAATAATATGTGATTTAAATTTTTTTCTCATGTTTAATCTTGAACTTACAAAAATATGAATAACCATTTTATTCTAATTAAAATAAATAAAAATAATAATAACACAAAATAACCAAATAGATAACTAAAATAAATAAAATAAATAACTAACAAAATAGCCGAATAGATAATGATTGCTTCATTAATTTTAAAAGTATATTTACATTATATAATAATTATATCTATATATTAAAATTATGAATATCTATGTATAAAATATAACAACTATTATGAATATTTGTATATAAAATATAACAATAAAATTATTAGTCTCTGCATAAAAGTAACCAAATAGATAACTAAAATAAATAAAATAAATAACTAACAAAATAGCCGAATAGATAATGATTACTTCATTAATTTTAAAAGTATATTTACATTATATAATAATTATATCTATATATTAAAATTATGAATATCTATGTATAAAATATAACAACTATTATGAATATTTATATATAAAATATAACAATAAAATTATTAGTCTCTGCATAAAAGTTAGGGACTATAGCAATAATCATTTATTGACTTGCTATTAGTTCAATATATGACTTAAAATGGACTATAGAAATGAGTCACTCATTTACTTGCTATAGTTCAATATGTGACTTAAATTTTTTTCTCATATTTAATCTTGAGCTTAGGAAAATATGAATAACCATTTTATTCTAACTAAAATAATTTATTCTAACTAAAATAAATAAAAAGTGTTTTCTTTTTCTTTCATATTATTGGACATAAACTTTGAGGTCTTACCCTGAGGCCGGGGGTACAATGGTAACACCACATGCGTTAAGTTTGCACTGATAATCTGTCATAGGTTCACTGCTATCGCTATGAGAGTTTCAATAGGTTCACCGCCATTGCTGTATATTCAGTGCTCAATTCGACACACTTCAGCCGGCAGCTCTTTCTGCTTTCTTGGAAAGTCTGCTGCAATAAATGCAGCCTTGTTAACTGATCTCTTCGTGCTCTCCTGACAAGTTTGTTGTAAGAAATGCAAAAATGAAATCTTGCTAACTGATCTCTTCGTTCTTTGTCGACAAGTTTGTTGTAGGAAA
Organism: Picea mariana; assembly: GCA_032191745.1. Taxonomy (NCBI): domain Eukaryota; kingdom Viridiplantae; phylum Streptophyta; class Pinopsida; order Pinales; family Pinaceae; genus Picea; species Picea mariana. The sequence goes on from JASDQU010106264.1 coordinate 66,465, forward strand.
TGAAGCCTTGCTAAGAGATGTCGTTCGCTGCTTCTCGTGTTGTAGACAGAGAGAAGCCAAAGCATAATATCTTGTTATGTTGCACTTAAAATATTCATGGTAGGCATAGGGGTTCAACCTCAAACAATTGTGTGCATAGGCAGGCATGGATTTTAGCGCTCCTTTTTCTGAAAAATGGTCTTCCTTTACGATTGAGTAGACAAGGGTGTCTTCTGAGCCTCTGTCTTGTCCACGATTAAACTAGGTGGCCCTGAGCAGCAGTTTCTTTCCAATGACTTAAATAAGATGTCCAAAGCCTTGGATAAAAATTCCCGGAAAGAACTAGAGGTTTCGACAGATTGGAATCCAATTCAAAGGCTAGCAGTTAAGGTTTTGAATGATACTGAAAGCACTTTCATTGTGCCTCTAGAGAAAAACTCATTCTTTTCCCAATACAGTCGATCCCAAGGAAATTTCACACCAGTTAGCGAGTGTCATGTAAATCACGAATTGCAAGTAGTGGGTCGAATTCACGAATGTCTGGAAGGCGTTTATGTACGCAAAGGAGTAAATCCGAGGTTTGAGCCTTCTTTCGGCATCACCTCTTTGATGGAGATGGCATGATACACGCAGTTGGATTGAAACAAGGAACGTCTAGCTACTGCTGTGGATACATGATGCATCATTTTCTGAAATTTAGTTGTTTTTGAAGACTAGCATTGAGCTCTACTGTTGGAATACATCACTACATGGGACACCTTGTGCAAGGCCTTGCGAAGGAGTTTTTCTCCTCCAGATTATTTATCTAACCTAATGTGCAAGTGGTTGAAGTAGCATCGAGCTCCGGGGAAGACTGTCCGGAAGTTTATTGAAGTATTCACCAAGCTCCTTCTCCAACATCAGATCAGAGATTCCAGGACAGCTAAAAAATTTCGGTACGTATTGATTATTTAGGAGAGGTTCTTACCCCTTTTGATATTTAGCAGAAAAGATTAAGAACAAGCTGTTAAATCTTTAGACATGGAGAAAAAAATCACTAATTAATAGAAAGTGCACTATAAAAACTAAAATTCTTTATCTGCCATCAAATTATTTGCCATTAATAGAAACTATTGCTCCATCTGAATGGAGGTAATGAATCTTTACATGAATAGTTGACATAATGCAAAATGTAAACGAAATAAATTTCTATTGCCTGTATCTTAACTTACCTGAAGGTGCAAACACTGGAAAAACAAAACAGCAAGAGGGAAAACAATAAAGGATTCCTTAATAGATAAGAAACAAAACAAATTTTGCTCAAATATTTACCCTTACATGAATCCTTAGCATAATGCAAAATGTAAATGAATACATTTATATTTCCCGTATCTTAACTTACAGGACTACGGAAACACTGGAAAAATAAATAAAGAACAACAAAAACGATAAACAATCTTTACCCTAAATAATCTTTGCATTAAAGATAAAAAACCAGAATTCCAGATTTTATGATAAAAAACCAGAATTCCAGATTTTATAAAAAAGATAGCCGCAAAATCGAACTAGTTGATCAGGAGGGAACTTGGTAACATCACTGATCAGGAGGGAACTTGGTAGTGGCACGCTCATTTCTGCAGCATGTAACGATGGTTCCATGCAGCCTTCCAAGTGCACTTCCTAAAAACCTGCAGGAATATGTCAGTGTCAGTGTCAGTTAACTTGTCCAAGAATGTCCATGCCCTCTGGGCAATAACACTCCAATTTAATCAATCAACAGTATGGTAAATAAATAGGTTTTAGTTTATCAAAAAAATAATAAATAGGTTAAAATTTATTTTAAAAATAAAAATAAAAAAATTCAATGTATAAAATGGTAAATAAATAGGTTTAAATTTTTTAGAAAAATAAGAAAATTCACTGTGTAATGTGAAACTATAGAGAAGATGTAAAATTATTTGGATCAACGTAGATGATGTAAAATTATTTGGGTCAACGAACAAACTAATAGGTTAAGTATGTTATAATATTTATAAATATTATATAAATATTTATATAATATTAAAGGTATATTATTTGGATAAATATTAAAGGTATTTCAGCAAAGCTTTGATCATCTCTGGATGGGAGTTTTTAGAGAATTCCGTTTCAAAAAAGTTAAAGTATCATCACTTAACATTTAGTTTTAATTTTTATAACAACTTAATCCATTAGTTGGCAGGGACTAAGTTATCTTACCATTCTTCTATATTATATTATTTTACTTACAAATAATTATATAAAATAAACATTTAAATTTGATTGAAAGAAAATAAGAAATCCTCGATGAATATTCAAATCACATAAATTGTTATTTTGCATACAAATAATTATATAAAATAAACATTTAAGTTTCATAGGACGAAAATAAAGAATCTTCAATAAATCTTCAAATCACGCAAATTGTTATAAATAACCTCCATTTATAACATTGGTATCAATTTATTTTCATTGTGAATTATGAATCCTTTTTGGTTATTTTTCTTTATTAAACAACCACACAATGTTAAAGATCAACACATGATAAATGATAAATAATAGAAATTCTTTGCCAACTATAAATTTTTGTTAAGTCATTGTACAATCTTTCAAATAAAACTTAAAACAAAAATTAATGGTATTTTGGTTTCTTTCATCTATAAAGAAAAAGCCATTGCAGTCTTTCAAAGCGGAGCAGGTGATCACCTAGCGGGAGTAAGTCGGAGGCAAAGTGTGGGAGAAGTGAATCCAAGAGAGGTGGGCTCAAAAAGTATGTGTAAAAGAGAGAGAGCTCCAGGGTGGACTTGGGTTGGCCTGGTGTAGTCATAAGCGGGCTGATGGCAGGCGAACTGCGTTTCTTTCTCATAGAATCTTCGATCCCAAGGGAAGGTAGGGGTTTTCCTATCAATGCAGTTTGTTCAAATTCATAAGAGTATCTGAACGCTCTTAAATCCAAGCTAAAAGTGGTACCCCAGAAGGTAATAGTGATACCCAGCACAGCAGCATCTGAAAGCAAGTGTGATTGGTCTGCCTGTGAAAGCTGTCTCTGGAAGGGGCCTCCACTCGTAAGACCCACCAAAGGCATGTCGTAAGTCCCTCCTGCCACACCATTGTCATTCCAGCATGAAACACCCTTACAAAACACAGCACCTTTCCAGACAAGAGAAAACTGCAGATCGGGTGACAGGAATGCATCTGACTAATTTATAAAACCGTCTAAATAGATTTTCTAGCACGTTTTATCGCTACTTCCATTCAACCTTCGACTCGTCCATCACACGCCGCTCTTGCTCTGGCTTCTCAAATAATCAAATGGAATGAGATTTAAGTCCCGGAGATCTTTGTTCATGCCAGTAAGGCTGGGAGAACAACGAGGGGTAGCAGACCCACGTGCCCATGGTTCAAGAAAGTCATAAAAGAAAACATACTCCACTCTTTGCCCCATGTACAGTTATGGGGTGCGACGCGATTAATGTGAAGATTTATCATGTGAAGTACCTGCATAATTTTCTGAGCGTCATAGGAGCAATTATCATTAGCCAAACCCCTGCCTCCAATCAAACCAAGGAGGCAACATGATTTATGAATCCATTAATTTATTGGAATTTAGTGATAAATTAGAGATTGCATCAATTCTTTGAAATTTAGTGATAAATTAGAGATTAATGTAAAATAGCATTATAAGATTAATAATAAAAAAATATATCATATATTTCATTTTGTAATCAAGCTCAAAATTATCATAATTTTTTTTTTTCTTTGGTACATTATTTACCATTTATCTTCATTTAGTCAACTTGTATGATGGGTACTTACATTTTGTTTTTTCTTAGCATAACCTAGCTCAACACTTAAGAGAGGTTCCCATTAAATACAAGTAAATTTTCTAACTCATATGTTACTATAAAGACTTTAATACAATACCCATATCTACCTATACACTCAAATTCAAATTTTTGTTCCCTTGTTTAATAGAATCGGGTTATTTGGATTTTCCGCTGCTTGTACTCCTACCTAGCTGCGTCAACATAAGAATTCAAATACTAGATATAATATGTACGAGGAAGAGGTTTAAGGATATTAAAGAAGATTTATGGGTGGTTTCAATGTGTTTTCTTTGATGGATTCATTTTGGTTATGATACAATTCGCCTCCACCATAACGAATTGAACCCTGACCAATTCCGCACTATTCTCTGTGTAACTAAACTAATTAACCCTCCTCTTCATGTTGGCGTATCGGAAAGATAACTTCAATGACAAAAGTTTAGCGATCGAATAGTTTCACTCGATAGTTGTGGATTTACTGTTATTAACTTCAGCGTTAAGGGAGATGGATGTACCTGTCAGGAGGAGTTAAGGCTCTGTCATGAAATTAATTAGGGTCCTCTTAAACATCAGTCTCGATGACTCTCCCTCCTGTTCTTCCCAATCCTGGTGCGCCAACTTTGCCCTAACACATGGAATGTACCTCCCATGCTGTAAAGAGTGGTACTCGTCCCTCTTAGGTTTTGGCGGTCTCTCTTCTGCCCTTGTGTCTCCAAAGGAGAGGGTTTTCTATTATGCATTCCTCCACAGGGAAAGGCTACTGCCTATGGAGGCAAACTTCGGTGGAGTCGACGACAACACCCTACCTGGTAAGTTTTTTTTTAAGGGAACTGTCGTAGCTCAAGTTTGAAATAGAGTTCACAGTTTGGTTTATGCAAAGAAAGACTTTACTTCCTGTAACATTTACTATGAATTTAAAGGCCCTATTTACTTCTGAAACTTATGTTCAGAGTCTACACGTTACTCCTTTCTATGACTGTAGAAGAGGTTTCTTGCTGTATCCGAGAGTCACTACTCCATACCTTTGTGAACCTAAAATCATACCTCGCGTCCACTGTTTGTACCCTGTGGGTTTATTTCCGGTTCATTTATTTTTGTTTACCTTGTGGATCGTATTTGAAAGGCTCCATGAGAGAAAAATAGGGTCATGTCGGATTCTTAACGTATTTGTTTCTCCTCTTCGTCTCATGCATATTATTGGTGGTAAGGTGGTGGTTTACCGGGATCTTATCCCTTACTAAGTTAGGGTACTTTTCACGAGAGATTCTATTGGTTTTGTCTATGATGTCATTCCTTATTTTCTTCATTTTATGTTTGTAAAGGGTTTTTAATAAGAGATTTAACTCTTGAGTTCGCAATGGTACTTTATTTTTCAAAGTAATTGTTTAGTTCTATATAAATGGGATTCTCTGTATTAATGGTGGGACTCTATCTGTTGTGAGGGTACCCACCAGAAGTTCCAGGGACCATCCTCCCCTTGGCCAGGGTCGATTACAAGACAAGGGCACGACAACTGGAGGGCGCGGTGTTTTGGCCCCTAAGTTAAGTATTCCAACATGACTGTGGTTATCAATTTGCCCTTTCGATTGTATATTTACAGTCCTACTATGTACTTTACTAATGTTTTCTGTGATGGCCAAATGCAGGTATGCCCACTTCACAGCGCAGGCATCCAACCTCTACTCATTTTGCCAAAGGTACTCGTTTTCCAAAATGTGGCTCTCAACTTGCTTCTAAATTCAAAGCGTGGAGGTCATGATTTTGTTCATAGATTTCTATTGTTAAAAGTAACATTACTCATGCTTCGATTTCCTGTGCCGGATGTCTGAGGGTTAAATACCATTTGTTTTTTTTTGTTAAAGTTCAATTTAAGGAGATATATACAGTCGAGCATGATGTAGGGAAATCATAGATATGCTAATGCTAGAAATTGGTGGAAGCGCATCTAAGTTTACGGTTGGGAAAACTCTTAAATATGTTAAGTTTAGTAATGGAGGAATATTATTTTTCTATTTGGAAATAGCTTATCCTCGACGTTCTGTAACTTAGAGTATTCGGAAATCTTTATCACAATTAAAATGGGCATCATTTCTTGACTTTATTAATGTCTGTATGATTAGTCTCTTGTTAACACAATTCGTATTTGGAAAATTGCCCCAACAGTGATCGTTCAGAGGCGGGGTCTCTCATCTCCAAGTCTCTGCGTATTGTAGATTCTTGTCTTTCGAACTGTTGCATCTTCAGAATAGATTGCATTACTCTATAATCTCTTAAAATAGATTTCTGTAAAATGCGAAGCAAATTTAATAAATATCCTAAATGGTAATGCTACAGTCATAAAATTCTTTGTTTCTCTCTGCGCACAACATATGTAAGATGTGTCGAATGTTGATAATGTATCAGCGAAATCATTTATTCACTTTTCTGTAGTATGATCCTAGCATGAATATATCGTTATGTTTAGGGTAGTCTTGATCCTTTGATTGTCTTCATCCCCATATGCTTCGTTATTCTGGTTGTATCCAAGTTCAACTATATATGTGATTATGTTTAGGAATTAAAATTGCAGAATGAAATATATATGCTTGTAATAGATTTGTTCATTCATTGATACATATTCGATTCTACTTAAGGTTTTAATTTCAGGAAACATTTCCATTTTTAAATCCTACAGTATATTCGTTGAATTCTATGAGGATATCATATATTTTATATTTACATATAGGTTCTAAATCCATAGTAGAGGTTACTAGGGAATGATTCCAGAATTGATATGTAAACTATTCCATAGTAAAGTGGACTGTATATTTCATGAAATCGAACAGCCTTTGTGTAAGCTATTGAATGCATACCAACTTTAAGGATTCCACTATATCAATAACCAATTCATCCCACAGAGGTAGAAATACTGAAATTTAGATATAGTAAATGACTTACAACAATTATACGATCATTAAAAAAAATACTAGAAAACCATTTCAGTTCAGATTTAACATGCACAGTACATTAGATATAAAAATCATTCAGACAGATAAGGATTAGAGTAGCATATATTAACTAAAATCACGGAAAAACAAAGGGAACAACCATGTTCCTCCCAACTGTAGAATCGAGCAGCCAACATCACTTGAACAGTTCACCCCCTAGCCTGACCATGAGTCCATGAGGACGAACTTGGAAATCCCTCTTCAGCAATATCCTTCTATTCAGTAGCTCCCTCTTGCCTCACACTCATTTAGTGCTCATAACATCAAGGAAAAAAAAATCAATAGTCTCTTTCGCAACATACATGGCAGTGTCTTGCCTCCTCACATATGCTTATTTATTAATTACCTGGGTCTTTTTTCCCTCCCTTGGGAATTTTCACAACTTCCTAAATATTTGATTTCCAGGGGTTTCCAATGGCCAAATCACTAATTTTCCACTTGTAAAAATCAGCCTAGGGGTAGTTCCAACATGTTCCCCACTCATGGAGTCATGGTCAACTACTTTTAACATGGTTGTTCCATTTGTCCTCCTGCAATCAATATAAAATATTATGTTTTTAAACAAGTGTCATTGTAAAATAGTTAGTTGGGTCAAATCATATCGCTACCCAATAGTCATAATAATGTATTACTAATAAAAAATTCAAAATTTGAAATTGCCATAAATGGCAAAAAAATTCCAAATTTGAATTTACTAAAAACAGAATAAATTTCCAGAAATTTAAATTTCCAAATATATTATATTTTGGGGGATGTCACATCCTTTCCCCCTTCAATAAAACACTATCCTCAGTGTTTTTTCCTTTCTTGGAATAAGATTGGATGAGATTTCCGCAAATCTCTCTCCAATTCCCATGTGGCCTCCTCAGGACTAAAGTGCTTCCATTGCACCTTTACCTGAGCGACGACTCTATTTCGAACTGATATTTCTCTCCAGTCCAGAATGCATAGGGGTTCCACCTGGAACTTGCCTTTGGGTTCCACCTATACCAAGTTCCAATCAATCATATGACTAGGGTCGTGAATATACTTTTTCAACAAAGAAACATGAAATACATTATGACTTCTCAGATTGGTTGGAAGTGCAAGTTGATATGCTATGGGTCCAATTCGAGTTAGTATCTTGAAGGGCCCAAAAAACCTGGGTGCCATCTTGGCACAGTTTCCTAACTTCAATGATCTTTTTCGAGCTTTGACCTTCAAGTACACATGGTCTCCTGCTTGAGATTCTAAGTGTCTTCTTTTCTGATCTGCGTAGCTTTTCAGCCTATCCTATGCTTCCTTCAGGTTTTGTTGTACCTTTCTTACCACGTTCTCCATTTCTTGAAGAATTTCTGGTTCAACCCTGAGTCTGTCAGCTGGGTTATCCCAGCTAATTGGAGTCGTACACTTCCTTTCATACAGTACTTCAAAAGGGCTCAACTTTGCTGAAGTTTGGTACCCATTGTTTTATGAAAATTCTACCAAGTGTATATAGTCCTCCCACTTGTTCAGTTTCATTCTTATGTACATGTGGAGCATATCCTCTATGATTCAGTTTTTCCTTTCGGTTTTCCCATCTGCTTGTGGATGATTACTCGTACTGAAATTAAAATTAGTATTTAATCCTGCAAACAATTCCTTCCAAAAGGCGGATGTGAATTTTATGTCTCTATTTGAAATCACAATTTTAGGAATACCATACAGTCTAAAAATTTCTTGCATGAATATTTCAACAATGTTTATAGCTGTAAAAGTAGACTTTACAGGAATAAAGTGTGCAGACTTACTGAGTTTATCGATTACCACCATGATAGAATCATTCTGTTTCTGAGTTTTAAGAAAACCTGTTATGAAGTCTAGTGATATGGTCTCCCATTTCCGTTCTAGTATTGGTAATGGATGTAATAGGTTGGCTGGATGCGGATGCTCCACCTTACTCTGCTGACAATATTGGAACCTAGCCAAGTATTCTTCTATTTCGCCCTACATATTAGGCCAACAAAATAGTTTCCTAAGTCTTGTTATCATTTTCTAGTAACCTGGATGGCTAAAATATGGTTTCTTATTCACTTCATCCAAGACTATTAATTTTAACTCTGCTAAATCTGGTATGTAAAGCCTGTTTTTAAATCGTAACAGTCCCTTCTTGTCAATACTTAGATCTGGTTTATCTGAGTTTGCAGTACTATTAGGTACTTCTACCATTATCTTAGTGTAGTTTTCGTCGTTAATACCTATCATCCTTATTCTTTGTTCCAGATCATTTTCTTCCCTACTAATATTTATCTCAATTAACCCATGGACCCTTCTTCTTAAAGCGTCTGCTACTTTATTTTCCTTTCCCTTGATATGTCGGACCTCGAAGTCAAATTCTCTCAAGAAGGATAACCACCTTGCTTGTCTTGCATTGATATCTGGTTGGTTAAACATATATTTCATCCCGCTATTATCCATTAATAATAAGAATTTTATGCCCATTAGGTAGTGTCGCCACATTTTTAAGGCGTGTATTACTGCTGCCAATTCTAAGTCATGTGTGACATAATTTCGCTTTTGTTCTTTTAGTTTCTGGGACTCATAACAAATAACGTGTCCTTCCTGAGTTAGGAAACCACCTAGCCCTTCTTTACTTGAATCAACACATACAGTGAAGTCTTTATCTAGGTCTACTACTTTCAATATGGGCACAGTTGTCAATAATTCCTTTAATTTTTTGAAGTTGTCTTGACACTTCTCTGACCAATTAAACTTGGTTCCTTTCTTTTGTAATGAGGTGATAGGGTAAGCTATCTTGGAAAGCTCGTCTATAAACCTGCCGTAATATTCGGTGATTCCCATGAACAACCGTATATCTACTACATCTTTAGGTATCGGCCATTCCATAATGGATTTTGTCTTTTTTGGGTCTATGACAATGCCCTCTGCTGAAATTACACGTCCAAGATATTGTATTTATTTTTGATAAAAGTCACACTTGTCGAATTTGGCGTACAATTTGTGCTTCCTCAATGTTTGCAGAACTATTCTTAAGTGTTCCTCATGTTCCTCCTCTGTCCTTGAATATACCAGGATATTGTTGATAAATACTACCATGAACTTGTCCAAGTACTGATTGAAAATACTGTTCATTAGGCGCATAAAGGTGGCTGGAGCGTTAGTGAGTTCAAAAGGTATGTCTACGAAATTGCAGTGTCCATATATTGTCCGAAAAGTTGTTTTGTTTATGCCCTCATCTTTTATCTGAACTTGATGATAAACGGATCGTAAATCCAACTTTAAAAATATATTGGCCCCTCCTACTTGATCAAACAGATCATTTATCCTTGGTAAGGGGTATTTATTCTTAATAGTCATTTTGTTCAGCTATCTATAATCGATACATAGTCTTAGAGTATCGTCTTTCTTTTTCACGAAGAGGACTGGTGCTCCCCAAGGTGAGACGCTTGGTCTGATATACTCTTTGTCCAACAATTCCTGTGATTGTATTTTTAATTCTGTCAGTTATGGTAGACTTATTTGGTACGACGCTTTTGAGATGGGAGCTGAATCTGGTAGTAGGTCTATGGAGAATTCTATTTCCCTTATGGGGGGTAATTCTGGTATCTCATCCACAAACATGTCTTTGAAATCACATAGAATATCAAAGTCTTCTACCTTTGGCTTATCTTATTTTTATGCTAGATTCGTCACTTGGATGGTATAAACTTGGCATCCCTTTCTCATACATTTCTTTAGTTGCATCGCTGAAATTTGTCTGACTGATACCAGTTTTCGTATACCTTGGGTTGTCCTGGTAGTGCCAAAATCATCCTTATAGCTAAGTATCTTTGTATAACAATATAATATTGCTTTGTGTCATTCCAACCAATCCATCCCAATAATCATATCATAAGATCCTAGTGGTAGGATGTTCAGATCGGTCCTTATAGTTTGACCATCTAAGATGAACTCAAAATCTGAAATATAGTCAATTACATTCCTTTTAGTACCCTTCGCTAGTTGCACAAGCCATGATTTTCCGAGCTTTAGTCTCTTAAGTTTATTTGACTCTACTACCTTCAGAGTAATATAACTTGATGTTGCTCCAGGGTCAATTAAAATAGAAATTCTAGTGTCATGAATTTTACCTTTGATTTCTACCACTGAGGACTAGTGGTCAGCTTGTCAACCATTAATGGCTACATTTATCCGATGTAGGTTCCTGCCCACGTCTCCCACTATCGAGGCTTCTTCCAGATTATGAATGGCAGTTCTGTCTGCTGAAATCAAATGTGGACAGTTCCTCCTTAGATGAGGCTGTCCACATTCCCAACACTCTAGTGGCTCATGGGAGTTGTCCCCAAGCTTCTTCATTCACAGGTTTACCGGTTTACCACTGCTCAGCGTATTCGGGTGGTTGAAGTGAGAATATTTTCTCGGGAGACTTTTTACTGTGTTCCGATGCAGAGCTGGATGGTATCCCTTCTTCCACTGGTTCATTCGATCTTGCTTCTTATCCTTCCAGGCTTTGGGAAACTCCACCCACTGCCTATACTGATCATAGCACATTCGTGCTTTTCTGAATACTTCACTAAAGGATTTGGGGTTGTCAAACTCTATCATGTCCCTATAGGACTATGGTAAGCAGCTTAAGAATCAATGGATTTTTACCTTATCCTCTCAGATGTATGGTACGAACCTTAACAATTCCAAAAATTTATTTATAAGGTCCTCCATCATCATTTGTCTGAGTTGTAACGATATTGTTTCTTGAAATACTTCTTAAATTCAGACCATTCCAACTATTTCTCCTTTAGGCCCTTGGCTAATTTCAGATCTTGCCACCAAATACTGGCCTTCCCTTTCAGATTTTAGATGGCCATCCCGACCTTCATGTTGCTGGAATAGTTATAGATTTGGAAGTACTTTTTGATGTCCAACAGCCATGCCTCTGCTTCTTCTCCTATCTTGGACTCTCCATCAAATATAACAGGTTTAATCTTTTCAAATTCTCCTCCAAGGTGGTCTACCTGTTTTCTTTTTCTGTCCGTTTTAGTTCCATCTTCAACTGGGGGCGTTCCTTTAGATGATCTGTCTCCTTTTTCTGTTTCTAGCCCGGAGTTCTTGGAGTCTATCTTGCTAACTTATTCATCATTATTATTGTCTTTAGGGATTTTCTTGGTCACTATACTCCGCAGGAGGACTTTGTTTATCTCTTGTTGTTCTTGTTGTGCCTTCTTCAATTTTTCATTGTCGGTTTTAAAGATCTATAGTTCAACAATCAGATTCCTCATTGTTTCCAACACTTCTGTGGGTGAGCTTCTGTCACTATTCTTCCTTGTATGCCCAGGAGGTCTTTGCTGTGGATTTTTTTCCATCTTTTTTTCTGCATTGTCCTGAGTTGCCATACTTAATCACCAAAACAGAAAAAAATTTATGTTTGTAACCAAAATATGTATTAGTTTTTATATAAAACATGATATATACCAAGCACTACAGTGGTCCTATTCAGGCCTACTGTTGTAACTTTTTCTCTGATACCATATGTAATGAAGCTCAAAATTATCATAAATTATTTTTTCTTTGGTACATTATTTACCATTTATCTTCGTTTAGTCAACTCGTATGATGGGTATTTACATTTTGTTTTTTCTTAGCATAACCTAGCTCAACACTTAAGAGAGGTTCCCATCGAATACAAGTAAATTTTCTAACTCATATGTTATTATAAAGACTTTAATACAATACCCATATCTACCTATACACTCAGATTCAAATTTTTGTTCCCTTGTTTAATAGAATAGGGCTATTTGTATTTCCACATAAGTTTGTATCCCTGAGAGTTAATGCTTGTACTCCTACCTAGCTGTGTCAACATTAGATTCAAATCCTAGATATAATATGTACTAGGAAGAGGTTTAAGGATATTAAAGAAGATTTATGGGTGGTTTCAATGTGTTTTCTTTGATGGCTTCATTTTGGTTATGATACAATTCGCCTCCACCATAATGAATTGAACCCTGACCAATTCTACACCATTCACTGCATAACTAAAGTAACTAACCCTCCTCTTCATGTTGGGGTAATGGGAAGATAACTTCAATGACAAAATTTTAGCGACCGAATAGTTTCACTGGATAGTCGTGGATTTACTGTTATTAACTTTAGTGTTAAGGGAGATGGATGTACATTTTATGAGGAGTTAAGGCTCTGTCATGAAATTAATTAGGGTCCTCTTAAACATCAGTCCTCATGACTCTCCCTCCCATTCTTCCCAATCCTGGTGCACCAACTTTTCCCTAGCGCATGGAATGTACCTCCCGTGCTGTAAAGAGTGGTACTCATCCCTCTTACGTTTTGGCGGTCTCTCTTCTGCCCTTGTGTCTCCAAAGGAGAGGGTTATGTATTATGCATTCCTCCATAGAGAAAGGGTACTGCCTCTGGGGGAAAATTTCGGTGGAGTTGACGGCAACACCCGACTACCTGGTAAGTTTTTTTTTAAGGGAACTGTCATATCTCAAGTTTGAAACAGAGTTCATAGTTTGGTTTATGCAAAGAAAGAATTTAATTCCTGTAACCTTTACTATGAATTTAAAGGCCCTCTTTACTTCCGACACTTATGTTCAGAGTCTACATGTTACTCCTTTCTATGACTATAGAAGAGGTTTCTCACTGTATACGAGAGTCACTACTCCATACCTCTGTGAACCTGAAGTCATACCTCGCATCCACTGTTTGTACCATGTGGGTTTATTTCTGGTTCATTTATTTTTGTTTACCCTATGGCTCATATTTGAAAGGCTCCAAGAGAGAAAAATAGGGTCACGATGAATTCTTAACATCTATGTTTCTCCTCTTCGACTGATGTATATTATTGGTGGTAAGGTGGTGGTTTACCGAGATTTTATCCCTTACTAAATTAGGGTACTTTTCACGAGATCTTCTATTGGTTTTCTGTATGATGTCCTTCCTTATGTTCTTTTTATGTTCGTAAAGGGTTTTTAATAGAGATTTAACTCTTGAGTTCGCAATGCTACTTTATTTTTCAAAGTAATTGTTTAATTTTGTATAAATGGGATTCTCTGTATTAATTGTGGGATTTTGTTTGTTGTGAGGGTACCCACCAAAATTTCTAGGGACCATCCTCCCCTCGGCCAAGGTGGATTACAAGAAAAGGGCACGACAACTGGAGGGCACGATGTTTTGGCCCCTAAGTTAAGTATTCTAGCATAACTTTGGTTATCAATTTACCCTTTCGATTCTATATTTAGAGTCTTACTCTGTACTTGACTAATGTTTTCTGTGATGGCCAAATGTAGGTATGCCCACTTCACGGCGCAGGTATCTGGCCTCTACTTATTTTGACAAAGGTACTTGAGTTTCGAAATGTGTCTCTCAACTTGCTTTTAAATTCAAAGCATGGAGGTCATGATTCTATTTGTATCTTTCTGTTGTTAAAAGTAACATTACTCATGCTCCAATTTCCTGTGTCGAATGTCTGAGGGTCAAATCACGTTTTTTTTTTTTTTTTGTTAAAGTTACATTTAAGGAGATATATACAATCGAGCATGATGTAGGGAAATCATAGATATGCTAATTCTAGAAATTGGCGGAAACAGATCTAAGTTTACGGTTGGGAAAACTCTTAAATATGTTAAGTTTAGTAATGGAGGAGTATTATTTTTCTATTTGGAAATAGCTTATCCTTAGCATTCTGTACATTAATTTTGTAATTTAAAGTATTCAAAAATCTTTAAAACAGTTAAAATAGCCATCAATTCTTGACTTTATTAATGTATGTATGATTAGTCTCTTGCTAACGCAATTCGTATTTCGAAAATTACCCCAACGGGGATTGTTCAGAGGCGGGTTCTCGAATCTCCAAGTCTCTGCGTATTGTAGATTCTTGTCTTTCGAACGGTTGCATCTTCAGAATAGATTGCATTACTCTGTAATCTCTTAAAATAGCTTTCTCTAAAATGCAAAGAAAATTTAATAAATATCCTAAATGGTAATGCTACAGTCATAAAATTCTTTTTTTCTCTCTGTGCACAACATATGTAAGATGTGTCATACGTTGATAATGTATCAACGAAATCATTTATTCATTTTTTTGTAGTATGATCCTAGTATGAATATATCATTATGTTTAGGGTACTCTTGATCCTTTGATTGTGTTCATCCCAATATGCTTCGTTATTCTGGTTCTATCCACATTCGACTATATATGTGATTTTGTTTAGGAATTAAAATTGCAGAATGAAATATATATGCTTGTAATAGATTTGTTCGTTCATTGATACATATTTGATTCTACTTAAGGTTTTAATTTGAGGAAACATTTCCATATTTAAATCCTACAATCTATTCGCTGAATTCTATGAGGATATCATATATTTAATATTTACGTACAGGTTCTAAATCCATAGTAGAGGTTACTAGGGAATGATTCCAGAATTGATATGTAAACTATTCAATAGTAAAGTGAATTGTATATTTCATGAAATCGAACATCCTTTGTCTAAGCTATTGAATGCATGCCAACTTTAAGGATTCCACTATATCAATGACCCATTCATCCCACAGAGGAAGAAATACTGAAAATTAGATACAGTAAATGACTTACAACAATTATACACTCATTAAAGAAAATACTAGAAAACCATTTTAGTTCAGATATAAAAATCATTCAGAAAGATAAGGATTAGAGTAGCATATCTGAACTAAACTCATGGAAAAACAAATGAAACAACCACGTTCCTCCCAGTCGTAGAACCGAGCAGCCAAGATCACTTGCATGGTTCACCCCTTAGCCTGACCATGAGTCCATGAGGGCAAACATGGAAATCCCTCTTCAACAATGTCCTTCAATTCAATAGCTCCCTCTTGCCTCACACTCATTCAATGCTCATAACGACAAGGAAAAAAAAAATCAATAGTCTCTTTCCCAGCATACTTAGTAGCGTCATGCCTCCTCACATATGTTTATTTATTAATTACCTAGGTCTTTTTTCCCTCCCTTGGGAATTTTCACAGCTTCCTAAATCCCTGATTTTCAGGGGCTGCCAATGGCCAAATCACTAATTTGTCACTTGTAAAAATCAGCCTAGGGGTAGTTCCAACATGTTCCCCACTCATGGAGTCATGGTCAACTACTTTTAACATGGTTGTTCCATTTGTCCTCCTACAACCAATATAAAATATTGTGTTTTTAAACAAGTGTCATTGTCAAATAGTTAGTTGGGTCAAATCAGATCTCTACCCAACAGTCATAATAATTTATTACAAATAACAAGTTCAAAATTTAGAATTGCCATAAATGGCAAAAATTTTCCAAATTCAAATTTACTAAAAACAAAATAAATTTCCAAAAATTTAAATTTCCAAAAATATTTTATTTGCGGGATGTCACACATTTTTTATTATATTAAATTTTTTTTTACCTAAAATGAATAAAAAAACCAAAAAATAAAAGAAGTATAAATATTGAAACTTATGATTATAATTACCTTATTATATTAAAAAAAAATTAAACTAACAAAAATAAAAATAAGTAGGATGATTAAAAAAATCCAAACATAAAAGAACTATAATTTTTTAAAGTTATGATTATAAGTATTATATACATTGATTCTGGAGCAATTTACACTAACAAAATGTGAGTACAATATAAAGAATAAAAATAATATAAGTTTTGAAAGTTAAAGTCATAACTACTAGATAGATTTTGTAGTTTACAATATACAAACAATAAATATAATAAACAAAACAATCAACAATACAAAGGTGATTATAATGAATAGAAGGTGATTATAATGAATAGAACAATTTATAGAATGAAAAAAAATAAAATTGAAAACTAAGATCACACATTTGACAAAAGTATTGTATTGTATTGTTTCCAATTGAAAATTTTCCATTAAAAAATAAAATTGTATTGTTGTAATAATTGCAAGTATTCAAAGTGTCCAAATAAATGGAAGGTCAAGTTGCAATCAATCATTTATTAGAAGAAGTAATCCTTGTAACACAAAAGGTTAGGTATAATATATAGTGTTTTTTTTCGTGGTTTCACAAAAAAGTAGGGTATCATAAATTAGGGGACATAATTCCAAGATTATTGTTATGATGATCAACAGATGTTGATACATGATTATTTATTTGTGGAATTGTAAAATTTGAAAAGATAAACTAATGTTAGTATAAGGAGATTGTCTAATGTTAGTATGAGAAAGTCAAACAAGCAATGGAAAAATTTCTTGAAGTAACAACTTTCACAAGGTCCATTTCAGTATTCCTTGTCTACAATTGCATTCATGCCATGAGCATGAGCTATGTACATTTGACGGTTTGTTGTCCTACACATGCAACATGTGTAGTATTGTAGTGCCCCATTTGTTCCTACTTATTTTACATAATAGATATTGATGATGATGGTGATGATGGTTAACATCTACTTGGACCAATATTGGTCTATCGTACCTTTAGAAAAGTAAGAGATTAATTGGATTTATTTAAAATTTTATTTCGATGCTTGAAAAGAATTAAGAGAAGCATTCCTAGATCAATAAATTTTTGATAACTTAGAAGGTTAGGAAAGTCAATATTGTGATACATATTTTGAAATTGAGATCTAATTTGGGTATACATAGGGAACTCTCAGAGAAAGTGTTTTTCATATTCAACCCTCTTGGTGTCACAATGGTGATAGATTATTTCCCACCTTTCTGTTTTTGAGATTTCCCAATGCCCGGTTTCACTATGGAACTCATGAGAATTAGTTCTTATTTTAACAATGTTGATTCTCTTCTTTAGTCTAGTAAAAACATAAAGATACTTTTAATCTTCAAGATTACGGTTAACCACCTCCTTGCGATATATATATATTTTTTTATCCTCTAATTGTTTATCACACCATAGGTTCTCCTTAAGTTTAGCTTGTACAATATTTTTAATATTGCCAATATTCTACAAAATAAATTTTTCTTTGATTCCCCAATGATTTAGCGAAGACTTGGAATCATTATGTCATCTCCATTTGAGTCGTTGTTGATTTTAGCTAAAGTTTGAAGCAATTTTGAGAGCCTCTTGTCATGCATGTTGTTTATATTGTTCTTGTACATTAATTAACTAATCATATTTGTGCTCTCAATGGGGGAAATGCTCACTTCTATGAGGAGGATAAGATATGGTGTATTGCTTTTACTTTTGAGATTATAAGTTATAAAATTCTTATGGATGTTCTCTATCTTTCTCCAGGATTCTCAAGTGATACTGCATCCCCAAACATCACATCCATACAAAATAAAAGGAATGACAAGAGTATCAAATAAGATCTTTTTCTTATCCCATAGACAAAGGTCTACTAATTAACAATTATCTTCAATCGCATAATAATGTTTCCACCCTCTATTTATATTTTTATGAACACTATAGTTCCAGTTGAGTTTGTGATGAATATGAATTCAAAGATGTTTGTACTAAGGCACTTTCATCAATATATTGCTGTAATATAAATAATTATCGTAGTTGATCTTGTTGGATTTAATGATCATAACCTTCATTTTGTTAGTGTTCACAATCATAACTATATTAGTGTATAATTCCTTGAGGATTCTAAGCTCCTTACCAAGGTCATAGGAATTACTTTCCATAAGAAAAATATCATTGGCATAGAGAAGAAGAACGATGACTATAGTAGTAAGAGTTAGTCCAACAAAACCTGTAGCTTCCAAACAATCCCATAATTTGTCAATGTAAATGCAAAAAAAGGTAGGGGATAGGGGACAACCTTGCTTGACTCGTATGTTGCAAAAAATTTCTTTTGACCAACCCGCAATGATCCTAAACTTGGCAATAATGTTCTCATAAAAGCTTACTACAATAGCTCTCATCCTAGAGGGAACTTTTATATCTCCTAACCTATTCCAAAGCTTGGTCCTAGGAATAATGTCAAAAGATTTCCTAAATTTAATGTAACAAAAAGCAAGATTGGTTTTAATGTTGTGACGCTCTTTTGTAATTATCCTAAGCATGATAAGGTGGTACACATTTAAATGATAACCCGTAAAACCGGCATGACCTTTAGCTCTTTTTCTGTGACTTTCTAGCCACATGATTATCTTCTTTTCCCAAACACTTCCATATAGATTGGATAAAATGGGGCTAACCATAATGGTCCTATAATTAGAGGGATTTATTTTATCCTCACTTTTTAAAATAGGTACAATGAGGATTTAAGTCCAAGATTTAGGGAAGCCCTACTTGACT
>JASDQU010106264.1:86514-106007 GCA_032191745.1 Picea mariana
GTTGTTTATATTGTTCTTGTACATTAATTAACTAATCATATTTGTGCTCTCAATGGGTGAAATGCTCACTTCTATGAGGAGGATAAGATATGGTGTATTGCTTTTACTTTTGAGATTATAAGTTATAAAATTCTTATGGATGTTCTCTATCTTTCTCCAGGATTCTCAAGTGATACTGCATCCCCAAACATCACATCCATACAAAATAAAAGGAATGAAAAGAGTATAAAATAAGATCTTTTTCTTATCCCATAGACAAAGGTCTACTAATTAACAATTATCTTCAATCACATAATAATGTTTCCACCCTCTATTTATCTTTTTATGAACACTATAGTTCCAGTTGAGTTTGTGATGAATATGAATTCAAAGATGTTTGTACTAAGGCACTTTCATCAAGATATTGTTGTAATATAAATAATTATCGTAGTTGATCTTGTTGGATTTAATGATCATAACCTTCATTTTGTTAGTGTTCACAATCATACCTATATTAGTGTATAATTACTTGAGGATTGTAAGCTCCTTACCAAGGTCATAGGAATTACTTTCCATAAGAAAAATATCATTGGCATAGAGAAGAAGAACGATGACTATAGTAGTAAGAGTTAGTCCAACAAAACCTGTAGCTTCCAAACAATCCCATAATTTGTCAATGTAAATGCAAAAAAAGGTAGGGGATATGGGACAACCTTGCTTGACTCCTATGTTGCAAAAAAAAATTTTGACCAACCCTCAATGATCCTAAACTTGGCAATAATGTTCTCATAAAACCTTACTACAATATCTCTCATCCGAGAGGGAACTTTTATATCTCCTAAACTATTCCAAAGCTTGGTCCTAGGAATAATGTCAAAAGATTTCCTAAATTTAATGTAACAAAAAGAAAGATTGGTTTTAATGTTGTGACACTCTTTTGTAATTATCCTAAGCATGATAAGGTGGTACACATTTAAATGATAACTCGTAAAACCGGCATGACCTTTAGCTCTTTTTCTATGACTTTCTAGCCACATGATTATCTTCTTTTCCCAAACACTTCCATATAGATTGGATAAAATGGGGCTAACCATAATGGTCCTATAATTAGAGGGATTTATTTTATCCTCACTTTTTAAAATAGGTACAATGAGGATTTAAGTCCAAGATTTAGGGAAGCCCTACTTGACTACTAAATTGAAGAGTTTGTGTATGTAAGGGATCAAAATAAGCCCTCAATTTATTAATGTTTCATCTTGGTATCCATATATGTCCTTATCTTTCCCATTTGCATGTCTCTTAACCCCAAAATTTATGTCTTCTATAAAAAAAACAACATTTTCTATAGAAACATTTGGAATTTTGTCCAAGACATTACTAGATTCATAAATATTTTTAAGGTAGTAATTCCAGTGTATCATGGGATCATAGCATTTTATTTAGTTTTACGTGTCATAATTTTCCTCCATTTTATTTAGTTCCTTTTCTCCTTTTAATTAGGTTTTTGTATCTATTAATATTATCATATTTCAATGACTCATTGCTGGCATCCCTAATGGATTTTATAGCAATTTTACACTCATTATCATACCAAGGGTTGGAAATTATATTATTCTTTATACACAAGACTTCGATAGATAAAAAAATTATGGAGCTAGGGAGGATTGCTGTAAAAGTTTGATAGTTGTCTTCAATATTGATTTTATATGATAAAATATTTAATTTGGTGTTTAAGTCCTTTAAGAAGAGATCAACTTTATTTCTTTTCAAAAAGAAAATGCCTTTGGTTACCAAAGTTATATTCAAGGGGTTTTATGCATGATAAAGTTTAGAGTTAGGGTTAAAGGTCTATGATTATATTTAGGCTCATGGTTGTTTAAAAGGTCAAAATTTACTATTTGATTATAAATATGGATATTTAATATCAGATAATCCACAACACTACAACCCAGCCCAAGGATAAAAGTCACCTGGTTATATTTCAACCACTTCATTATACCATTGCAAATGATTAGATATTGAAAACTACAAATCTTGATTATCTTAGTTCCATATAAATTCTCAATCAAGTCTTCTAAATTTATCTTCTATACATTAGCTAAAAGAAGGTCCTCATATAGCCATAGAGGATTAGGGTTGGAATCATGGTTTAAGATAATAACTTGATTAGTTGCATTTCTAGAATTAAAGTCACCTAGCATGAGGTTACTACCTTCATTTCACAGAATGTAAATATCTTGTTCTGAGATTTTATAGGGACACTTTTTATCTAGATTGTTTTTTGTATAAAAGGTAGAATTACTAGGAGAAAAATAACAAATTTCTATATACATATTCTTAGCATTGATATCTAAAATCTCCATCCAAATGAACTAACTAAGAGGGTGTTTTTTATGAAGACGAATGTGAGGAGAAATCTATGTTCTTGTTTAACAAGCTATGCCTCCAACCCCTCTATGAGAGAATTTGTTGCTCAATACTAACCAAAATATAAATCCATATATGTTAGGGACCTCATATTCCTCATGCTCCCAAGTTTCTACCAAAAATTTAATATGAATTTCACTTGGGATCCAACTTAACATAGGCCCTTTGTTCCACGAAAAACCCTCATAGTTCTAAGAAAGGATTCAAAGTGTCTCGAATGTATATTTATTGTTATCATTTTAGTCTATGTCTCTAATAATAACTTTTTGGTTCCTAATTATTGTCCATTTTTGTTTCTTTCTATATTCCTTTACCTTTTGAACCTCCTTCCTTAATTTATATCAATATTCTAGAAAGAGGTATTCATTTATAAATATTTCATATTATTTTAAGTTCGAAACTTTATTAAGTATGTCATATTCATGGGAATTAGAGTTTACCATAACCCTAATCAACACATTAGTACCCTAGATTCCAGATTGATTCAAGGTACCCTACAGAGTTATGGCATTAGTGTTATGTTTTGATTTTGATTATCAATTATTTGGTGCATTAATTATAGTATGTGAAGGAATAAAGAACATGATTTCCAATCAATCCACATATGGTTAATGTGGTTTTTTATAAGTGTACAACATACCAACAGAAGAGGAGGAAAAACAATCCAATTTCTACCTACTAGCACTCCTTTTTCATGACCTATGTTGAAAATCTAGGTACACTTTACTTGGAGGTTTCATGTTGTCATGAAGGTAGGACACATATTTGGTGACTCGCAAGGTTTGTATAAGGGACACACAATAAAGTGATAACCTTATTATTCAATGACCACAGGTCTCTTAACAATCTTGTAGATTTTGTGGTTTTAAACTAGAAATTGCAATGATTCTTCTAGTACATTTTGTATGATGTGAGAGACCTCATCCTAATGATACAAATCAATAATAATAATATGAGTTCAATGTCAATAATAACAATGTATTCAATGGTTTAGTGAAAATAAGTAAAAGAAGGTTGAGAAAACACACACAACTCCTTATTTAATTCATACACTATTAAATACAATGAACAAATGTACTCTATAGTCAGGTGAGGATGGGTATAACCCTCCTTGCATAGATTAGAATATTTGAATGTAATGTTTGATTAAATTATGATAATGAATCACCAATTCAGTTCCAACATAGACTTGGTATTTTGAATACAAAGTTAAACCAATAAATTTTGATTAAATTATTACAATGAATCACCAGTTTAGTTCCAACTTAGACTTGGTATTTTGAACACAAAGGTAAACCAAGAAATTGCAATAATTGTTGAAATCTATTTGCAACTCTTTTCCTTAAAAAAAAATAATTAAAAGATTTTGAAATGGTTTTACTGTGAGATATTTAAATTTGTATGGTAAGCATATTATAAGATATGATATTTAAATTTGTATGGTAAGCGTATTTATAAGATATGATAAATTGTTTAACTAATGAGAAAATATGTTATAACTCTGAAAAAATATGTATGTTATAACTTTGAAAAAATATGTATGTTATAACTTAAAGTTGTAATAGAATTATTGTATCTTTTCAAAGTAGGATTAAGAAATTATTTGATTTACTAGATTTGTGTGGTGAGCATTATTTCTAGAGGTATTTGGATAAACCACAATATTTTTATTTGTTTGTCTACATTGCAGATCCATATCAGTTTTTTGTCCTTGAGTTTTATGTCTCAAAGATGTATTATAATATGGATCCAAAATGTAGAGAAACAAATGAAAATATTTTTATTTGTTTGTCTACATTGCAGATCCATATCAGTTTTTTGTCCTTGAGTTTTATGTCTCAAAGATGTATTATAATATGGATCCAAAATGTAGAGAAACAAATGAAAATATAAAACCCGAAAACAAAGAAGTGATATGGATCTAAAATGTAGATAAACAAATGAAAATACCATAGTTTATCCAAATACCTCTTGAAATAAGAAATTATTCTTGATACATTATGGATATGAAAAGAAAAATGTAGCATAGACTCTATATAAATAAAATAAAAATAGAAAAAAAAAAACATCGTATTAATAGTACATTTATGAGCAACTCTAGGTTGACTTGCAGAGGTTGTAGAAAAATACATACACTATTTTGTTAAGATTAAATAATACATAAAATAGTTCTTAATAAGAAAATTGACATCGAGTGGTGTGCTACATATGGTATAAGAGCTACGTTCAATACATTAAGACCTTGCACCCATTTACAATTTTGCACAATTTTTTTTTATTAGTTATTTAAGTGAATTAAAATCAATTAATCAACTTGATAGAAAAAGAAAAGGAAAATGTCCATCTCTACCTCTACCACTACTTATACCTTCACTCCCTTCCCAAGGAAGAGGAACATGTTCAAGGACCAAGAAATGTACCTGTTGGTGACATCATAAATATGATGTGTTCATTTTAAAGGATGTTTGATGAACTAATGAAAAAATTTAAAAGAGAAGAGGAGAATTGTTTGTTCTATTGAAGGGTCGTAAGATCATGTAACTAACCATGTATATAGAGAGATGGGAAAAGTTAAATCTCTATATTTTTGTGGTTCTACTAATGGACAAGTAGTTAAAGACTCATTGGGGTCTTATGGGTAACCAAAGTATCATTATATTCAACTATTTTGGGATCTTATTATATAGTAATAGGAATGGACTAGTTAGATATTCATGAAACAATATTAGACTGCAAGAATAAGAATATTTATTTTATAGATGATGCAGGACACAAAATAATTTTTTGTTGAGATGAATAGAGAAGTGTTGTTAAGATTTGTCTCAACATTAAAACTAAAGAAATGTATGAGAAAAGGATATAAATTATATGTTGTGATAGCTATGAACTAGAAGGAGGATACAACGAGTATAGAACAATATATAATATTATCATAATTTTCAAATGTGTTTCCAAAGGAAATGCTTGGGTTACTACCAAAGAGAGAATTGGATTTCTTCAACCAAGAATGAAACCTATTGCAAAGGATCCTAACCATATGACAACTCTAGAGTTATGAGAATGATATATCTATTGGCCCACAACAACCCCCTTCTTTTTTTCTTTAATCAAAATCTAGGGTCCCTCTAAAGTTTACTTGTATTCTTAGCTTGTTTCCCTTTGATTCAAATTTACGTTAATTTTATTTGTCATTACCTATTCCTTATTGAATTTATATATTTCTTATCACTCTTTCTTCTGAGCTATGATAATGGCTTGGTTGAAAACATGGAGTAATAAAAATGATTTTACAGAAAGAAGGTTTTCGTGACACATCTTTTCTATGAAATTTGTTCACATTTGATCAAATTTGAATGAAGGAGAGATTGAATTAGGTCTATGGTAATACAAAGTATGTTATGAAAATGTATTAAATATTATAAACCCTTGTAACATCCCACCCTATTGAGCATTTGTTATCGACTTATTCTTTGAGGACACTTACGTGCAACTGATCTGGCTATAGTAAATGTTTATTTGTTTCGATGGTGGATTTTTATGATGATGTTGATGGGTTGTGATTTATTGTCATTTGATATATATGTATTGACAGATGCTATTGAAAAGTTACATGAGTGTGTAGGACATGTGCTATATTCTAGATGTCGATGGCATCAATGGACCTCCTTGGGCTCCGGAATGAGTCACATAGTGGATTGAGTTTTGTTTGAGTATTTCATTTTACACATATTTTTCATATGATTGATTTAATATGGTTATGTATATGGATTAGTGACAGTGTTTTGTCAATGGATGCATGTTAATGATGCTTTCAAATTTGACTCACATAAGGAGTAAAGGGGTCACGCACATAAACTAGATATTGGGGGAGAGGTGTGACAATTTCCCTGTCACAACCTACTATCACTCCCATCATGGCTCAAATTGTAGGTTAATGATTATCTATTTCGAGAGGTCCACGATTCCATGAAGGAAGACTGACATAGTCACTCCAAAAATTCTAAGGGACGCACAATAAGGCAGAGTCTTTATTCCTCACAATCCCTTAGTCTCTCAGAAGGTCGACCGAGTGGAGTGTTGACTCCAAGGGTTGGTCAAACTAATAAAACAAGTCAAAAGACGAGTGGAACCCTTGGATCAAAGTAGTGCATCGGGAAAGGCACATCACATAATTTAAAAAATCGATTCAATGAATCTAGGTGGTGTAGAAAAAAATGAATTGATTTGACATTGTCGGATTTAAAATAATTAATTAATGAGTAATTTTATTAATTTTAAATCCCCATAAAAGTCTAATCCAATTCTAAGACAAAGCCCAAGTCTAAGTTTAGTTATGGTACTAAAATAAAATGTTAAATAAAATAAAATATTAGAGATAAATCAATCTAAAGAAAAAGTGAGATAAATCTAAAGATTTGATATAATGCACATGTGTGCAAGAAAATACTAAAATGAAATTTTAAAATAAGAAAGAAATAAGTATGAGAGAACAGATGTACACATAGAATGGTATCTAGAGTCTAGATACCACTAGTCTAACTAGAAGAAGACTCATATTCTAACTCTAACTATGGTTTAGTAAAGATTGAGTCATTAAATAAGAATATGGGGAATAAAGAGACAACTAGGAGTGATTTAAGGAAGGAAATTGACTTTTAATTTAAATAAAATATCTACTTACTTGTGCAACTTGGGGAGAGGGTAACAAATGTGAGGGTGAAATAATCCTAATTCATTTAATTAAAAACAAAATTACTTGTGCATGTAAGCATGTGTCAATAAGGAATTTTCTATAAAAAAGAGGAGTAGCCTAATTTGGGAGCAATCTTCCCTCCTGAGTAGATTTACGAAAGTCCCTTTCCAGTGACCCGTGGTGTGTGCACTATCCCCTAGATCCTCTACCCCGTAGAGTACACTGTCAACATCGTCGTATCTTGCACCTACTGACTTAATCGCCGTATCTTGTACCTATCGATTCTCGATGCACTGGTCCAGGGAATTAATGTAGGGAGTGAATTCACCACCAAACATTAACTCCCTATGTTAATTCACCACCAAAATTCACGCCTTCGACCCTGCATCCTCCAATGTAGCATACACACCAGCGCATACCCTTCATTCAACTAGATCTTGGAGCTAGCACATGGTAAGCTACACTAGCACTTCGTTCACCCTTCATTCGACCAGAGTGTGGAGCGAGCTTCACGATAAGCCATCTATGCTTGATAATTTCTTAGTAGGACATTTGAATTCAAGCATACTGATGAGATTTGGGGAAGATTGCTCCCAAGTTAGCCTACTCCCCACAAAATATTACTTCTAGGAATGACAACACATGCCCATGCTCCTTTGCATTAGGTGTTATATCCTCCTTTACATTTTCATCCTTCTTCACCTATGAAAACTGCATCAATGGCAAGTGATAGACTGAGTGCTTTGCCAGACAACTTACTCTCCTCTAACATTCTTTCTAAACTCTCTTTAATAGATGCAACACATTGTTCTGTGTTATCTAGTAGATGGAGATACCTTTGCACTTTATTAACCCATCTCAAATTTACCAGCGAATGTTTCATTGATGGAGAAACAACAAAACGGGCAATTAATAGTGTCTTGTTCTTTCATTCTTCTAATCTTGAAAGTTTTGAACTTTTAGCTTCCATGGGTGATATTAAGAAAGAGAATATTGGTAAATGTTTTCAGAAATGGGTTCAATACGTATCTTCGAAAAGAGTGAAACAAATTGCTCTCAACAATATTTTGACTAGCAGTTTCTTGGATATTCCAACTTCTCTATTTTCTTGTGAATGCCTAACATTATTGAAGATCGAGTGGGTTTTCTTTATACGAATACCCACTTACTTCAGTGGTTTCAGACACCTTGTGACTTGTTCCTTATCATTCATCTATACAAATGATGATATACTTGACCGTTTCGTATCAAAATGCCCTCTTCTTGAAAATTTGATTGTTCAACACTGTACAGGGCTAAGAAATGTGAAAATTTTTGCAGTAACCTTTATTTTTCTCTCGGTAGTTTTGCATTAATGTTGATTGTGGCCTAGAAAATGCTATTCCTAGTGGCATATGAATATTTCAACAATGCTCGCTTGTTTTGTTTCATATCTTCAATCCGATAGAGTTTTACAGCCCTTAAATTAAATTCCTAACCCTAGGAAATCATAATCATCTACAAGTATTCAAATTGTAGAAATTCTCAAGTAAAGATATTCCAAAACTTTTAGGTGAAGGATCTGTTGCAAAATTATGCGAAAAGTTCGCAAGCTTTACCGTCTATACAACACTGCTTATAGCAGTCAGTAAGTAATTATACTAGCGTAATATAACTTTAGGAATGCATGCCATACCTGTTGCACCTGTTGTGGCAGTGACTGCAACAAAATAAGATTTTATGTATATTCCACTTATTTTAGGGTAAATGTGAATGGCCGATTAAATCAGTTATCATTTCTTTAATGGTTACCTAGTTGATCCTGCCAATAGTCATATGCTTGTAGTATCAAAGATTAAACCATGCATGTAAAAGTATAATCACATAAGTATTTATGTGTGTAATGCCACTTAATATGTGTGTAACCTCATAAGTGTATCTCGTCGTGGAATTGAGAAACCCGATCATATAACATATATAGAAAAACAGATCCATGCACTAACAAATTCATTACTTTTAAGATATTTGACGAACTTGATGTAATTTTTGTTCCCACAGGCCGATATGCTTTCAAACTATATGGAATAATGTTGTCCTTTGTATTCATAGTATACTCTAATACAGTCTGTCAGGTGTGCTCCTAGTTTCATTTTCCAGTTCACATTAAAAACATATCACAACTTTGTTGCAGATGCAATGTCATCTTCAAATAATTTCATTAATGCCCTCTTTCCCTCTATATACATTATCTGACGAAGGATATTTCTATGGCTTTACTCCACACTCTAAGTCGATCATGATGTCGCCAGAGTTGTGAGATTCTCTCGTCTGATGAATCTGTGCTTCCCGGGCGTCCGATTTTGTTGTCTGAATGTCGTTTTCCACTGTAACGATCATGTATAAGTTGTTGCATGGAACGTTTACCTGCAGTGACGACGCTCGTTAGACTCCATTAGCGGTTCATTCTTCTTCATCATTTTCAATATTCACAAAGTATACAAATTAAGAACAGTTTTAATCTGAGCCCTTTTTCAATCAAATTGTCAGATAAGACATAAGTATATTCGAATGCATTCTCTCTACAGAAATAAATAATGAATCTCTCAAGAGTCTTGCCAAATCTTAACACCTTCTAGAAAACCTTCAACATCATTTATTGACTCTTAATCTTGAAATCTTTAAGATTTCAAGAATTTTGTCACTAATTCACATTGTAAGTTTGAAAGCAAGCATTCATCACTCTTGACATAACCATTGTATTTTATTTAGGCTGGAAAAAAAATCAAGAATAACATTAAGAAACAATGATAAGGCTCGAATGACTAATTTATGAGATGATGTGGTGATTGTTTTTAATTCTGAATCTTGGTATTAACATGGAAATCATTATAAGTTATATAGGAGACATCACAAACTATGTTGCATGTATAAATGTCTTTATTAGCACACATAAGCTTAGATCTAATTTATAGAATAGATAGGCATATGGAATAGTTTCTTCTTATTTAAAAGTGTTTTTATCGTTATTCTAACATCGTTGTTTACATATTCATTTATAGGGAATTGAGAAAATGGCAGAAAATAGACATGAATGGGATGTAGTTATCAAAGGCATGAAACATGTATTTTATTGTTTGGCTGGTGATTGTGTCAATATGACTAGATCAAAACTATCTGGCCTTAATCACCATCGTGCGATCAAACACAATCTCTCTCCAATTCCCCCATGCCCAAGAGGTCGAGTAAGACATGAAGATGTTAAATGTGCAATGAAATAACCAAGTAAGGTTAAAATACAAAATGAAAAAAATCAATATGATGTAGATGCAAGGTTGTGTCGTCCACGAAAGCAGGCATATATAAGATTTGTCAATGAAGAAATTATTCTACTGTAAGTATTTATTGACATTTGTAATTGTGCGTTTTTTTAATAATATAAATTAATTATTATTGATTAAATTCATTGAAACTCATTTTCGCAGTCAGTTGCTACGTTTGATCAGCTCAATGATGATTCAAAGAAAAAAATTCATGAAAAAATGAATTGTTTGAATCAAAGTTTACCTCATAAATGTATGGACACAGCTAAACGCATAGATATTTCTTTACAACAAAAAGAAAGAACGGGGCCTTCTAATGATGTAGGGGAAGAAGAGTTGGATGAGCATACCCACATATTAAACCCTGGAGAAACTAGTAATAACAATGAGTACACAATTGAGTCAATTTTTTTTCATTAATTGTTTTCAAGACATTTGAACTTTAGATGGTATTTATTTTTATTATCAGTTGTATATTGATTCTCCATTTTTATTGATATGTCTAGCCTGATCAACAAAAATCCCCGGAGAGATCACTGCATAGTTTTGTTGTTGAATATAGTTCAACTAACTTGGATATCCAATGAGCATCGAGTTGTCAACCATTACGACGCTCACCTAGATTTCAAAGGATTTTCAGGAAAGTAAGTTTTGCTTCAATACAACCTATTTCATAAAAAAAACTAAAATCAATATTCTATTTTTTTTTTAATTTTCTTTTTTGATTTTTGATTGATTATATAGATTTTTTTTTTTTAATCTATACATTAATGTGGATTTATGGTGCAGGTGTTTTTATCGGAACCATTACAATCATTACAAACCCAAAAAGATAGTCAAAATATTGAAAAGAATGTAAATGAAACCAACCAAATGCTACAACCATCTTTACATTCAATGTGGCAATGTAAAGTAAGTTTTCATGTATTTATACTTTTATATAATCATTAACAAAATTTTACATTTAATTATGTTTGAGTTGGATACTTATATCTTCTTTTAATTTTATGCTTAGAATAAAACATATACATCTCCAAAATCCCCTTTGCACACAAATGATGGTGGGAATGCAACACCTTTTTTCGAAATCCACCATAAATCACATTATCTTCAACCAATACAACATTCACCTCCACTTGAAGAAAAATTAGGAGAGGTAAGTTCTATTCCCTGTAGTCATGTTTTTATTATAGCAATATCAATTTGGATATTTATTAATAGTGTTGCAACTTTTACAGGAGACAAAAAAGGAGAATGATTATGCTATGGTTAAGGGGACAAGAATCACACCAAAGGACTTGAAAGCACGTGGGTTCAAGTCTCGCAAACAATACATAGAGCATATATGTTCAACTAGTATTGCTCTCACAAAACCCACTAGGTTGTCTACTTTGAAGTCTAAACAATGCACCAAGTTTAAGTAACTTGGGCTACAAATTTAGAGATTTGATGAGTCTTTTTGTATAAATAGGTGCTACTTACAAAGACATGAACATATTTAAGCCTACAATAAATGGATTTTTATATACATTTAATAAATGAACTTTCTAGTACTTTGTTTTATGTTTTTAATCTCAATTTTTTTTTTGGCACTTAAAGCACCAAAAAAAATTGGTTTTATGGAAGTTAGTTTTATTTAAATATACAAATTTTTGCAGTCTAGCCTCTTCAACATACAGATGAGTTTCATTTTTTACACATTTTATTTTCCCTACATTTTATATTCTAATTTATATAAGAAATTGATATATCTTTGTTACTAATTGTGCAATATTATAATATAAAGAACTTATATTCTAAATATACAAGTTTAAACATTAATGTTTCAAGATTATGGAAAACTCAATTAATAGAAACATAGCCTTTTATTTGTGCATCTAATCAAATTTTAATTAAATTTTTTATAAAACATAATATAATAAAACAAATATTTCACAATGGAAAAAAAGTTGGAGGATTATCTAAAGATTAAAACATTGTGTGTTTGTATGGATTGCTACAGCACATAAAATTTAACATTTATTCCAAACATATAAAGAGAAAATCAACAAAATTTTAGAAAATTATAAAGAAGGACCACAACAAAACCATGGTAAAGAAATAATGAATGCATTCAAACCATAAACTTAACTTATAATCAATTCCAATTATCCCAAAGGCCTAAGGCTTATCAAAACCTCTAATATTATGATAAAAAAATAGTGAAGGATAATAGTTTTTATATTTCAAAAGATATTAATAAATATTTATAAATAATAAAAATATAATCAAACATGCAAGGAAAGGGGTAAGGCTTATCTTTTATTCAATGTAAGCAAAGGAAAATTAATGGAATTTGATAAATTTTAAATAAATGAATCGTGACTACTGTGAATTCTTAAAACTATAACAAATTTAAATTCCAATCTCTAAAATTATGATAAAAATGTAGTGAAGACTAATAGTTTTTGTATTTAAAAAGATATTAATAAATATTTATAAATAATAATAATATAATCAAACAAACAAGCAAAGGGATAAGGATTATCTTTTATTCAAATCAAGGAAAGACATATTAATGGGATTTGATAAATTTTAAATAAATGAATCATGACTATGTGAATTCTTAAAACTATGCCAACTTTAAATTCCAACCTCTAAAATTATGAAAAAATGTAGTCAAGGCTAATAGCTTTTATATTTAAAAAAATATTTTGAAATAATATTAAAATAATCAAACATATAATTTCTTGAGATAAAACACAAATGCGTCATCCGTATATGCACTTTTTGTATATGCATCGTCCATATATGCACCTTCCGTATATGTGCATATACGGACGATGCATATATGAAAGTTGGCCACTTCCATAATGGCGTCTTACGTATGTGCACGCTTCCGTATATACACATATATGGATGACGCATATAAATACGCGTATAAATGTGCATATACGAATGCCAACTTCCTTAAATCCTCATATATGAAAGCGCACATATACGGAAAATGCATTTGGATTATCGTAAATTTCTTCTGTATATGCACCTTCCATATATGTGTCATCTGTATATGCACTTTCCGTATATGCGGGCTTCCTTATATGTGCATATGTGGATGACACAAATAAATACGCGTATAAATGTGCATATATAGATGACAACTTCCTTAAATCCTCATATCCTCATATATGAAAAAGCACACATATACGGAAGATGCATTTCGATTACACTAAATTTCTTTTGTGTATGCACCTTTTGTATATGCATCGTTCATATATGCACCTTCCGTATATGCACGCTTCTATATATGCACATATACGGATGATGCATATACATTTGGATTACCATGAATTTCTTCTATATATGCACCTTCTGTGTATGCGTTCTTTCATCTGTAAATGTCCATATACAGACGACAACTTCCTTAAATCCTCATATATGGAAAGCGCACATATCCGGAATATGCATATGCATTTGGATTACCATAAATTTCTTCTATATATGCGTCATCTGTATATGCATGATTTTTTCTGTATATGCGCGCTTCCGTATATGCGTTGTTTGAATATGCACCTTCTGTATATGCGCGCTTCTGTATATGCGTGCTTTCGTATATGTGTCATCCACATATGCACCTTCCATATATGCACGCTTTCATATATGCGTCATTCATATATGCACCTTCCATATATGCGCACTTCCATATATGCGCGCTTCTGTATATGCGTCGTCTGTATATGCACCTTCCGTATATGCGCACTCTTTCATATATGCACACTCCGTATATGTGTGCCCTTCCATATATGCACGCTATTTCATATATGCTTCGTACGTATATGCGCACTCTTCCGTATATTGCCCTTTCATATGCGTCGTCCATATATACACCTTCCATATATGTGCACTCTTCTGTATATGCACCTTCCGTATATGCGTGCTTCTGTATATGCATGCTTTTCCGTATTATATCTGTGCTCTTCCGTATATGTGTGCTCTTTCGTATTATATGTGCGCTCTTCCGTATATGCGCGCTTCGGTATATGTGTCGTCCGTATATGCACCTTCCGTATATGTGTGCTTCCATATATGTGCACTTCCGTATATGCTTCGTCCGTATATGCACATTTCGTATATGCGCGCTTCGGTATATGCGTTGTCCGTATATGCACCTTTCGTATATGCACCTTCCATATATGCGAGCTTCTGTATATGCGCGCTTCCATATATGTGTCATCCGTATATGCACCTTCTGTATATGCGCACTTCCATATATGCGTCGTCCGTATATGCAACTTCCGTATATGCACCTTCTGTATATGCGCACTTCCGTATATGCACGCTTTCGTATATGCATCATTCGTATATGCACCTTCCATATATGCACACTCTTCTGTATATGCATGCTCTTCTGTATATGCATCATCCGTATATGCACGCTCTTTCGTATATGCATCGTCTGTATATCCATGCTCTTCCATATATGCCCCTTTCGTATGCACGCTCTTCTGTATATGTGTCGTTCGTATATGCATGCTCTTTTGTATATGCATCGTCCGTATATGCGCACTCTTCCGTATATACCCCTTCCATATATGTATCGTCTATATATACACCTTTCGTATATGCACGCTCTTCTGTATATGCACCTTCCATATATGCGCGCTTCCATATATGCATCATTCGTATATGCGTGCTCTTCTGTATATGCGTCATCTGTATATGTGCGCTCTTTCGTATATGCATCGTTCGTATATGCACCTTCTATATATGCACGCTAGTATATGCACCTTTCATATATGCATCGTCTGTATAAGCACCATATGCATGCTTATGGATATGCGTTGTCCATATATGCACCTTCCGTATATGTACGCTCTTTCGTATATGCACCTTCCATATATGCACGCTCTTTTGTATATGCGTCGTCCATATATGCACCTTCGGTATATGTCTGCTTTTGTATATGCACCTTCCATATATGCATTGAGTAGATGGTTGATGCATTAGATACCCTTACCTTCGTAGAGCTAGATCAGGTACCTTACCTTCTTGAGCAGAGCTCAGGATTTACCTTTCAGGACCTTACCTTCACAGAGCGAAAAATAAGGTTTGTCCGCCTATAAACGTGTGTAAGGGATTTTCTATGACTTATGTAACGAAGTATACACCGAACAACTTTTATTTATGGGCTGAAGTAGTGGAGGAATAGAAAGAGATATTTGTATTAGGGGTAACCTCGCTAACTCATCTAATGACTTCCTTAGTTCACGCGATAAGGATAAGAATATGAAAGGAGAGGACACAGTAAGATAAATATTTTAATAGTATTTGTTTGGTAAGTATTGAAATAGACTCTGAATTGATGAAGTCTTTGTAAGGGAGGCCACCCTATAAGCTCGTATTCGTTAACTAGAGATAGAATCAATAATATAGAGCGGGCTCAGGTAAAGGTAATACCTTTCAGGACCTTTTGTAGCATGCGTTCCCATCTGTTTTGCAACTTATTTTGTAAGCTACATGTCTAGTGCACGGATAACTGCCTTCGGTCCATCCCCCCCACGCTGACTGCAGTGGGGGCGGGAAGAACAGGGATATCTCCTTGTAATCCCTCCCTCAGGAAGCGTTTTCCCTTCGCCCTTCAGATAACACTGTAGGAAACCTCCTTTCTTCTGAAACGGAAAATAAATCTTTATAGGAAGGAAACTAATTTCTCATATTCAAGCTTATACCTTTCCCTTCCCTTCAGAGCCGAGGGGCAGCCTCCCCCACAACCACATACCCCTCTCCACTTTTGGTTGGCCCCATACATATTGGAATAAATTGGAATGAAAAGGCCCTATTGAATGGATTAAGGGACACGGTCTTGCTTGGCGCGAAGTGCTTGCTGCTGGGGAGGTGTTTTTGGGGGTACTAAAGGTCCTCAGACTTCCAACCGGGGTTTTCTTTTGGGGAATCTAGTTGTTCACCATTGGATCTCGCCAATACAACCCCTATGGTTTCCGTTATCGGGATATCCTTTTTTCCATTGTTCTTAGAGAGTTGTTTGGTAATTAGCTCCCGTGCTACAAGAAGTAATCATTTTGATTCTAAACCTTGTCTCTCTTTCCTCGTCGATAGGAAGGAGGCACACCAACCAACAGTGATCATTCGCTACGCATGATTCCACTATGTTTTCAATTAACTAGGTGGATGGTTGACCGGAAGAGAACTTTGATTCGCCCGGCCAACAGGTGGCGTGCTTATCTTGTGTTACAACACTATGAAGTGAGTAGCTCTTCTAGGCGGGCGACCATGTGAAAAGACTATGGAGGGAGGGATAAAGCGACGCTTTCGTGTAACATTCTATGGTCTCAACGCCCTTACAAAATATTGATGAGTCTCACGCACTCTAGGATAATCCGACCCTCTTTCCAACCAGTAGGATTGGCCGCAATCTGTAGGCAATGGTACCACCCATAGGCAGTCGTCCTACAATCGTCCGTATATTCGCACTTTCGTATATGTGCATATACGAATGAAGCATATAAATACGTGTATAAATGTGAATATATGGATGACAACTTCCTTAAATCCTCATATATGAAAAGCACACATATGGAAAGCATGTACTATCGATTCCTAGGTACATGAGAGTGATTTCATCCATTGATGTGCTTAGTGTGAGAGTGAGTGTGAGAGTGAACATGTATCTAGTCTTGAAAATTTTCTAAAATTAAGGTGTGTTTTGGCACAAGAAAGTGCTTTAAGACCACTTGTAGTGTACTTATATAACAAATTCTGAGAATTTAAAAGCAAATATTAATTGAGAATTTAAAAGAAAATATTAATTAAGGGTTAGGTAATTTAAGAATATATATGAGTTTAATGAAGCAAATATTGTTGAAATTGTGAATCTAATACGATTATTTTTTTATTGATGAATATAATGAGAACATTTTTGAGGCATTGTCAAAAGAGGAGCTAGGACTAGTCATATCCTTTTTCAAGAATGAAAAATATCCTAGGCCTTGATGGATGGACTATCGAGTATTTTATAGGTTTCCTTCCTCTCTTTGAAGAAGATTTTTTAAGTGCACTTGAAGAGGTTAAGAATTCAAGAAGGATTCCTTTGTAACCATGTCTATAAAATCATAGCAAATTGATATAGCCAATATCAAAGGAGTTCTATCAAGAGCAATCCATTAGGAAATTTTGGATTCTTAGAGGGAAGGAAAATCCATGAAGTTATAGGTACAACACATGAAGGGATTCATTCTATAAAGAAAATGAAGAAGTCAACTATGGTCATTAAGTTGAATCTATCGAAATCATTGAAAAAAATTGGTTGTATCCGAGGTTAAGATTGGCCCATGTAAGGTTTAACCTATTTGTTATAAATTGGATTGCAAGTTATGTAACCTTTGTGAATTTTTCTTTATCGACTAACAGGTGCATCATCAATTATTTTAATTCAAAATATACATTATAAACAACCTCGTCGTATCACTTGAGCAATCTCTTGGAGGATAAACAACCATTGAAAATTAAACAGACACTAGTTAATAGGTATTATTATGTTATAAGATTTGATTTTTTCTAATTAAGAAATTATATTACTTTTCTATAAAGCTAAAAAAATTCTAACTAATATGTACTATATGTATTATACAAAGAATTCCCCTAATTCAAACACGGTTACCTTTCTATATTCAATATTTTGTTTAACAAGTGTTGCATGAAAGCTTAGTCCCTGTCAGGGAGGTTTGAAAATGGGAAACTATATTTACTTAAGTTCATAATAAATCCAAATTACATAATCTCAAATACATTAAACATGACTACTAATTGTATTTACTTACATAAGTTTTATTACCCAAGTTTTATTTTTTATTTTTTTAACAGGAACGGTTATATTTTGATATTAAAATTCTCGGATTAAATACCCATTTGCAGTCTTCCAGATTTGTTGGGGCAATTCCCAACATTCCCAAAAAACTGAGATCCCCCTGTCTCTAGATTTTTCTTATTGTTCCATAATATAGTGCCCAGAGGAAGAAGAGCAACTCTATTTGCTTCTGTGTCCGCCTCTATGTTGTTGTTCCTCAGAACATGGAATAAGCTGATCTTTTGGAAGGAGTTGGCCATCTTTTTAATTCTCACCATCAATCTGGAAGCCTTGATTGTCATGGAATCCTTTTCTCACAATATTTTCTGCTGTTAGAACCCAATTGTGGCAGAGGAGCCAGTTGAATAAGTCGATGTTGAGCATGGGAGAGCATAGGGAATTGCTCGCAACATTTTATAACCAAGTGCCACAGAGTAAGATCCAGTATATGTCCCCCAGCCTCTCTGGTCATGCTTCTTCTCATGTATTGGAGCCTTCCCTTTGAGCTTGGAGCATAGGTTCAACCAAGCATTTTCGAGGCTACTCGACAATTCCGACTTCATCCAGTCCATCTAGACTTTATCATTCCAAATGGAGATGTCCCATAGAGAGACCATGCCTGCATTATTCATCCAAATACGTAGGTCGTGAAGCTCACAAACATTCATTAGGGGCGCCTCATTCATTATATGATCCTCCCACAAATCAATGGATTTACCATTCCCCGAGACCCAGAAAACATTGTCTCGTATGAGAGTTTGGGATTGCCTATAGAGTTTATGAATTTGTGATCCATTAGTGCCTTGGCCAGGTCTGTCTAGACTGCATTTTCTTGGGCCCGAGAAGTATTTATTCTAGAGGGCACGCTGAGCCTGACCGACCTTAGGGGAAACCTGGCTCCAAAGAATTTTGGCACCCAATGCTAAATTTTGAATTCTCATATCTTTGAAGTTCAGGCCTTGAGTCCTTTATCACTGTCTCCTCAATGGGCTCATTATCTTCAATTCTTGTATTCTCCATCTTCTCTTTCTGAGGAGAATCTCTTTCTGAGGCAGATCCCTTTCAGGGAGATCTTGAGAAACCAAGTCAAGGGTTTCAAACATATTTCCTGAATCTTTTGGGTGGAGGATTTTATGGGACACGCTATTGCCTTTGGAATGATATCCTTTTCTCTTTTCCTGTCTTGCCGTATTTGAGACCTTGAGCTTAGTTTATCAAGTTTTATTAAGTTGATTGATTTACATAATTTCTA